>MU160025.1:10889-62680 GCA_015888305.1 Antheraea pernyi
CACTGACAAATAACCCTCCGCTGGTTATTTATATAGACTTAATCCTGCACCGATACTGAATAACCTGCTAGTGGATCATTACATTATAATTGACGTGCTCCTGTCGTGCCCAAGCGAGCACGACGAGACAATGTTCCATTTGGAGACGTCAAATTTATCACTTCCCACGAGCTCACTTCCCACGAGCCCGAGGTTAGGCCCACATTCGCAAAAATCCATGCAAGCTGTAGCATTTAAGAGTCTTCGAGCTTGCATAGCGCTCGTACAAGATACTTCGTCTGACAACAGTTGGTAGTTCGCATACTGGTTATTTGACCATTGCTTTTCTCAATCACACAGCAATTCTGCTTTTCTCAATCAGTAACTTCAAGCTGTATCACCACAAGGTAAGGCTTACCATAGTATCCCGAAGAAATACCGCTAAAAATAAGTTTATATTAAAGAAATGTATTGATTATTCAAAAATAAACGCATAAATAATTCAAAAATTAAAAAATAAACGCATAGTTTCGAAATAATAATGCTTCCTACTAAAGCTCATGGTATTGTGTAGAGGGTAGTATTACTACTATGTACTTCGATATATACTGCAGCGCACATATTTACCGCCCCCCCTTTTTTTTTGACATTAATTTAGGGGAAGGTTGGATTTTCAGTACCATTCGAGTGCTGTCAAACCTGTATTAACCTTTGATGAGCAGAGCTCTTTGGCTAAATTAATATTAAAGGAGCAGCTTGTAACACATTATAAATGTAGTCATATTTACAGACAACCACGGCATGCTCCAACAATAAATTAAATATTAATAAAACAAAAGATTAAACTATTTTACATATAAAAAAACATATTACATGATAATACAAAAACGAGAAAATTGAAACAGAAAGAGAAATATAGGAAATACTGAAAAAATTATAACTGTATTTTGTGAAGAGACTGATATGTCTCTATCGCTGTTTTGAAATGATTTCGTTTAGTTGAGAAAATGTCGCATGTTTTATGGAGTGAGTTATATGACCTAGATATTCTGTTGACCGGAGAGTAAAAGCCTAAATTAGTACATGAATGAGAAATATTAAATGGGACGTATTTATTAGATCTCGGAAGCTTAGTAGGAATATTAAATTTGAAGTGATTAGTAATTTGTGGACAGTCAATTTTGTCATGAAATATAATAAATAAAAACATACGTTCTAATATTATTCTTCGATTATTTAAGGAGGATAGTTTGAAGTGGTTAAGTGGTTAGTTGTTCTAAAAGGAAAAAATCTCTGTTTATTTTATAGTTTACAGGTTTCTTAATCATCTACATATGGGTATAGTGTAATCTGAACGTGATTATATGTCGACGTACATAAAAAAATGTTACTTATGTCTACGTAAAATATGACTTTATCTTTTTTTTGTTATCGTAGCACAGCAAAGTGACTGTACTGTGCCTGATGGTGAGCACAGAACAAGATAAAAACAATGGCGACTACCGAAAGACACGCTATCCCTCGTCGGTCGCCGCTGTCATGCCGGCCTGCATAAATGTCTCTTCACGTTACGCTTGAAGGACCCCATATTATCTGATGTTTTCATTAATATAATGCTTTTTTTATGCCAAAGAGCAGCAAACAGGTGTCCTATCTGAGTTTAAATGGTTACCGTCGATTATATACTGCATATAATACAGCACCGGCATCACAGTTGTATTGTCGACTTTGATGAGCATGCTTTAACACCAATGTCATAGCTCTGAGGGAATACCGTATCAGGTAACCTATTCCACAACGCTGACGTCCGCATAATGCACATCCCAGAGCTAGAGTTATTCTATAGCTCTTCTGCAGCTAGAGAAGCATACAATTGTTACTATTTTGTTGGATTTTAGAGTCCGCGGATGGGACACCAACCAGCGGTGGGAGATGTGACTTGGAACAGCAATGAGGGCACCATATCAAAAAGTTCTCTTCGTCGTACATGATTATTATGTTACTTTTGTGATTCTTCTTCTTACCCTTTTGTGATTACTACATAAATTATTTTTTTAAGCAAAGATTAAAAATGTATCGATTCTCTGATAAGTATTATTGAGTACGCGTATATTTTTCCATTGTTAAATAGTTCGTAGTCTTCGTCCACTGATTAATGTATACCAGATAAACAAAAATTGTTATAATCTTTCGTTTTTTATATATTAACATTAGGCATTATAAATCAAATAATATTTTGTGCTGATAATCTTCCCAGGAGTAAAAGGGTTAGATTTATTAGATCTCTCATACCAATATCTGTCTGCAACAATGTTTCATTTTAATTGTTCCATTATTACTTAGCGGCCTTTTCTTGAATATGTCCACACTTTATATGGTTTTTCATCATTATTCCTATCAACAAACAGATCTATATCTTTTGGATGCTTATAAACGGTTTTCAGAATTTTGAAATATGTAAGGATTACATGTAAAATGTAAAATAAGATTTATGCAGATAAAATAAAAGGATTGCTTAATCTACAGTAAGAGATACTCTAGTATTGAAGAAAAAACAATAAAAAAATACTTTATTCAATTTAGGCCTTTTGAACGTATTCAAAGCTATCATTGGCGCGGACAACAACCCAGTCATCGTAAAGAACCGGCAGAAAACTCGATCTGGTTTATCTTTTCATAATACATATTTTAAAAAATAAAGGTGACGTTCGTTTTTGATACACAGAAATTGGTGTCATTTCCAGACGTCACTATCGTTCACATATAGATCGACTGTATAATATTAGGCAATAAAACGGTGTGCGCGCATCGTAATAACTTCTGGGTGTCGGTTTTTCGCGACGGTTTGCTCGCGCATCGTACAATTTTATTCTCATCATTTTTCCCTAGCGCGCCAAAAGAAGTATAACTTCATAAAGTCTGATGATACATCAGTAGATTATGATGAGGTACAGCAACTTCGTCTGCGTTGCTTATTATCTTAAGAATATATCGTATATACACAGGAAAACACGTAAAAATATACTTTTGCTTGCAAAATTTCCCTGTAAACAATTTTATCCGTGTTTACTTTATCTCTCTTTCGCATGCGCACTGTAACGCTTGCCCCATTTCACACACCGCGCCACACGTAATGCTTAGAAAAATCGTAGTTTTAGTTAGATATCGTGGTAAATTATTTAGATAAGAACCATATGTCTAAAATAAACCAAAAAATGTGATGAATATTTATCCACAGTAGCTTTTGAGTGATGTGCGCGTACTTTTGATAGACTAAACCGATTTTAATGTAACAAACATAAAACGTTAGTCAAGTATATGAATTTTTCTTGACGTTTTATGAATGACGTTGTACTTTGTTGATATACTGTGATTTTATGCAAAAGTTATTGAAGAGATTAAGCTCTAGGTTTTTTTTATTGTATCACGTCATAGTGACTGCACTATGCCCGATGGTAAGCACAGTACAATCCAAAAATAATGGCGACCACCGAGAGATACACTATCCATCGTCGGCCGCCGCTGTCATGCCGGCCTGCGAAAAGCTGGATATGCACAGGCTGATCCCAAAACGCGACCCGAAAAAGCGAATCACTATGACGGGCTTTTTCGCCATATACATGGTGATTGCGATCCAGTCAGGCTGTAAAACCCTACCACCCCGCTTTCGCCATTGCCTCGTTCGTTATTCAGCAGGGTGCACCATGTGCAGGTGAGGTTGGCTTGGGTGTCTCAAGTCTTATGATGTTATTCGGCACTCCTTACACCCCAAAATTAGTATCTAGAGCTTAGCTTCACGTATTTTTCAGTTTACATGAACTATTAAGTGGTTTTTAAGATAATAAACAACACAGACGAAGTTGCGGGTATCAGTTAATGTCTATATAGCAGTGTTTAGAGATCAGTAACATATGCTCCACATACTATTACAGGATTAATATCTCAAACAATCTAAATATATAAAAATACAGCGTCATGATGTTTGTCCACGGTGAACTTCTCAACCGATCTTTATGAAAGTTGACATTTATATTATATATAATTTTGTCCAACTTGAGAGATTGGATAATTTATATTTCGATAAATGGCCTCAATATTTTTTAATTACAAATTAAATGATTGTCAATGTTGATTATTGTTATCAATTGTAAGTTTACTCAGTCTCGAGCAGATGGCGCTTTAAATAAGGTTGTTGACAGAAAACACTGTTATAGATATCTCATAGATGGCGCCACGTTTTAATTTTGATTTTCTTTTTCAACTTCAGATTATTTTATGGTGCACATGTTCTGTTAATCTTCTATCTATCTATATTATAATAAAACTGTAGCAGGGCCAAATCTGTACATTAAATATTTTTTGAAAATTTTGATAGGGGTAGGCTTTGTTGTCGATATAGAAGCCAAAAATAACCCTTTTAAAATTTTTGTCTGTCTGTCTTTCTGTCTGTCCCTGTGAACGCGCATCACTCTGAAAGTACTGAACCGATTTTGACGAAACTTGGCACAGTGATAACTAATGTTACGAGATTACATTTAGGATATTTTTTGTCTCATAAAATGCAAGGGATTCTCCAGGATCTGCCTGTTTGTCTGTCCCTTTAAACACGTATCACTCTGAAAGTACTGAACCAATTTAGACGAAATTTGGCACAGTGATAACTAATATTACAAGGTTACATCTAGGATACTTTTTATTTCATAAAACGCAAGGGATTCTCCAGGATAACAGACGAAAGTAAAAAAAATGTAGTTCATGATATTCTTGACGAATTTTGGTAAATTTTCTTTGTGCTATATATAGCAGACAGATTAGCTAAAAAATTAAGCTATATTTAAATAAATGTAACAACATATAAGTGACAGTTTCGTCTACATAAATGTTTCATATGTGGTCGGTAATTACGCACAGAAATGTCATGTAGCCGTAGCTCAGTTATAACGTACTGGACTTTATATGTTTCGACGGAGCCGACGGTTCAAATCATGTCTGTCTGTCTGTCTGTCTGTCTGTCTGTCTGTCTGTCTGTCTGTCTGTCTGTCTGTCTGTCTGTCTGTCTGTCTGTCTGTCTGTCTGTCTGTCTGTCTGTCTGTCTGTCTGTCTGTCTGTCTGTCTGTCTGTCTGTCTGTCTGTCTGTCTGTCTGTCTGTCTGTCTGTCTGTCTGTCTGTCTGTCTGTCTGTCTGTCTGTCTGTCTGTCTGTCTGTCTGTCTGTCTGTCTGTCTGTCTGTCTGTCTGTCTGTCTGTCTGTCTGTCTGTCTGTCTGTCTGTCTGTCTGTCTGTCTGTCTGTCTGTCTGTCTGTCTGTCTGTCTGTCTGTCTGTCTGTCTGTCTGTCTGTCTGTCTGTCTGTCTGTCTGTCTGTCTGTCTGTCTGTCTGTCTGTCTGTCTGTCTGTCTGTCTGTCTGTCTGTCTGTCTGTCTGTCTGTCTGTCTGTCTGTCTGTCTGTCTGTCTGTCTGTCTGTCTGTCTGTCTGTCTGTCTGTCTGTCTGTCTGTCTGTCTGTCTGTCTGTCTGTCTGTCTGTCTGTCTGTCTGTCTGTCTGTCTGTCTGTCTGTCTGTCTGTCTGTCTGTCTGTCTGTCTGTCTGTCTGTCTGTCTGTCTGTCTGTCTGTCTGTCTGTCTGTCTGTCTGTCTGTCTGTCTGTCTGTCTGTCTGTCTGTCTGTCTGTCTGTCTGTCTGTCTGTCTGTCTGTCTGTCTGTCTGTCTGTCTGTCTGTCTGTCTGTCTGTCTGTCTGTCTGTCTGTCTGTCTGTCTGTCTGTCTGTCTGTCTGTCTGTCTGTCTGTCTGTCTGTCTGTCTGTCTGTCTGTCTGTCTGTCTGTCTGTCTGTCTGTCTGTCTGTCTGTCTGTCTGTCTGTCTGTCTGTCTGTCTGTCTGTCTGTCTGTCTGTCTGTCTGTCTGTCTGTCTGTCTGTCTGTCTGTCTGTCTGTCTGTCTGTCTGTCTGTCTGTCTGTCTGTCTGTCTGTCTGTCTGTCTGTCTGTCTGTCTGTCTGTCTGTCTGTCTGTCTGTCTGTCTGTCTGTCTGTCTGTCTGTCTGTCTGTCTGTCTGTCTGTCTGTCTGTCTGTCTGTCTGTCTGTCTGTCTGTCTGTCTGTCTGTCTGTCTGTCTGTCTGTCTGTCTGTCTGTCTGTCTGTCTGTCTGTCTGTCTGTCTGTCTGTCTGTCTGTCTGTCTGTCTGTCTGTCTGTCTGTCTGTCTGTCTGTCTGTCTGTCTGTCTGTCTGTCTGTCTGTCTGTCTGTCTGTCTGTCTGTCTGTCCCTGTGAACGCGCATCACTCGGAAAGTACTGAACCGATTTTGACGAAACTTGGCACAGTGATAACTAATGTTACGAGATTACATTTAGGATACTTTTTGTCCCATAAAACGCAATGGATTCTCCAGGATCTGCCTGTTTGTCTGTCCCTTTAAACACGTATTACTCTGAAAGTACTGAACCAATTTAGACGAAATTTGGCACAGTAATAACCAATATTACAAGGTTACATCTAGGATACTTTTTATCTTATAAAACGCAAGGGATTCTCCAGGATAACGGACGAAAGTAAAAAAAATGTAGTTCATGATATTCTTGACGAATTTTGGTAAATTTTCTTTGTGCTATATATAGCAGACAGATTAGCTAAAAAATTAAGCTATATTTCCATATGCTACTTCAAAAAAAAATATACCAAAAAAAACGACCACCGTGATTCGAACCGTCGGCCCCGTCGAAACATTTAAAGCCCCGTACGTTACAACTGAGCTACGCCTACATGACATTTCTGTACGTAATTATCGACCACTTATGAAACATTTATGTAGACGAAACTGTCACTTATGTTGTTACATTTATTTCATTGTATAAAAAAATGTTTGCTAAACAAAGGTGACAAGATTTATTTATTTATCTATACTATAATAAAACTGTAACAAAGCCAAATCTGTACATTACAAGGTTACATTTAGGATACTTTTTGACCCATAAAACGCAAGGGGTTCTCCATGATAACTAAAGAAAAGAAATTAGTTAATGTAACTAGACTTTTTTGCGACACTTTAGTATAAGAGCCAGCAACGTTGGAAGAACGAGAATTTGAGAAAAGTTGGTTCTTTAATATGAAGATATATTATGCCCTTCCAAACACGATTCAGGATACCTGGTAGCCGGTTAACGTTGTATTTTTTAATGCGAATTACACCTTTACAGATCAACATTTTGATTTATAAATAATTTAAGGAACATTTTTTGTCAGTAACTTTTATAAGTTTAACGTTTATACGTTATTAAAAACATGAATTTTTCACTGCCAGACAATTTTGTTATTGACAATAATGTGCCTGGTGATATTCTTTATAAACAAAATAATTCATTTCAAACCATTTTATTTTTTCCCTTGCAAAGAACATATTTCATTTTGTTAACCAGGCTCTTCCATAATTATGGCTATCTTTATTATACAGCCAGTGTTGCGCTAAGCTAGAGTTATAACTAAGTTATTCTATACATAGGTTTTGGTAGGGGGTAGAGCCACGCTGAAGCTATTACTGGTTTCAGGATGAATGGGTCGGCTCGCCCGGGGTAGTACCACCCTCTAACAAAAAGCCGACGGGAAGTAACAATGCTTGCATTAGTGCGTTTCGTTCGATTAGTGAGAGCACCGGAGAGGCCCACCTCTCTTCCCCTTCCTCCTCTCCCCTTCCGCTTCCTCCCCCTCCAACACAGGTTGGCAAGGCACTTACGACTCTCCTGGTGTTGCAAGTGTCTATGGACGGTAGTTATTACTTAACACCAGGTGACCCACCTGTCCGTTTGCCTCCTATGACATAAAAAAATACATTATATTTTTAATTTACCCTTTTTTATGTTGAAATAAAATAATATTAAAAAAAAGTGTGTGTGTGTACTTATGTACACGCATTAGAAGTTATACTTCTTTGGCGTAACAAGTAAAAATCTTTTCAAAAATTTTATCTTGCGCCTTATTCTACGTTTGTAGAAAAAACGACACTAACAATAAAAAAAAGGTATTTAATACAATGAAAGTTTTAATATAAAGAAATACAAACAACAAATACAAAGAAACAAAATGTTGACTATAGCTAACTTCAGGGTGTCGGTTTTTCGTGACGGTGTGTGCGCGCAACGTAAAAATTTACTCTCATCATTTTTTTGTTACGGTGTGCGCGTTCATCGTAAAAATTTACTCTCATCATTTTTTTGTTACGGTGTGCGCGTTCATCGTAAAAATTTACTCTCATCATTTTTTTGTTACGGTGTGCGCGTTCATCGTAAAAATTTACTCTCATCATTTTTTTGTTACGGTGTGCGCGTTCATCGTAAAAATTTACTCTCATCATTTTTCCCTAATGTGCCAAAAGAAATATAACTTCAATAAAATTACAGATATCTTAACATGGTTTGAACATACTTCTTTATTTACAAAAAATTGCATCGGGCACATTATTGTTAATATCAAAAATGTCTGGCAATAATAAATTCACGTTTTAGTAGCGTTTAAAAGTTAGTGAAAAACAAAACATTCTAAAATTATATAAAGTTCAATATTTTTGCCTGTAAAGGTTTACCGGCAGCCAATTCGCTGTCGAAACCGTTGCCTAGCTCTTAGACAAATAGTCACAGGCAAGTGACAGATGACACATGTTGCTCATATCTTTTTAATATTTATGTTTTTCTTTAATACAATGTAGTGTGAAAAAGTTTTAATACAAGTTGAAAATAGTTATGATGTCATTCAGTGTTTAATTTATCATTATTTATTTTATGAATATATTTTAACGTTTAAATTACAATTTAACTCTATCAACTTGGTATTTTATTATGTAAACTATACTGACTGTATAGTAAACGCCTACAAAAAAGGGAAAGGAACTACGTTCCAACTGGAGGTCCATGGACCTCTTAAGCTTTTTTTACATTACTGCCAATATACGTAGGTTAGTTTTTATTTTAATTGAACCCGGTAGATGATGTTACGAACGGGTTGTAGGCTTATTGGGATAGAAGTTACTGGGACAACGTACTGGGACGACATTTATCGGCAATATATGTAGGTTATTTTTTATCTTAATTGGACCTGGTAGGTGATGCTGCGAACGGGTTCAAAGCATATTTTAAAATATTTCTCACATACCAACTGGGTATATGTTTGAGTGAGTCCCTGGATAGTTGGGATTCACAATTTGAAACAGTAGGTATCGCTGCAATCGGGTTTTGAGATGTATTTAGATTTTTCGCGTTTAAAAGTACAATCGAAACCGGTAATAACCGATTTGGTGCAGACGAAGTCGCACGGGTCAGGTAGTCTATTAATAAATACGTAATAACGTAATCTCGCTTTTTCTGTATCAAGTTTTAGGAAGATTCATTATCTCATAATACCAAATACTTTATCATAATTTTAATTCAATATGTAATAACTGAGTTACAGCAATGCGTGGCCGGGTCAGCTAGTAGCGATATTTATTTATTTATTAATGGATAGCTAGTGGCCAATGTACCATACATGAATAGACGCTATATGTGAATAATTTATAGGCATATTGGTCTTTAAAAGCTGCCACAGCATGCGCTACATGGTAAACAAACTAAATCAAAACACTACAAAAATAAATAAAGCGATATAGTTTATTATAGAACGAGATTAAAAACACTACGAGAAACTACAAAAGAAGGAAATAAAAGAGTCAAATTCATGAATAAACAAACATATATTTCAACCGAATCAATAGTTTATATTATATTTAGAATATGAATAGCAGTTATAATAACAAATTAGAGACAGGAATATTAGGAAGGAGAATTTATTAAAAACAGATATTTATTATTTATACAAGACATCGTTTTCTTCGTTTAATGCAGTTATATTTTCTATGGAAGGATTATTCTCGAGAACACTGGCAACTCGGGTCTTTCCAAGCACTTAAATCTATTCTCGGAATCTTGTCACAGCTGACTATAGGATTCCTGGAAAAAAAGTTTTGATTATTAATCAGATCTACAAATATTATAAAACAAAGTTGCTTCACGTGTCCGCCTGTCTGTGTGTTACCTAGGGTGGGTCAAAAAAATCGATTATTTCTTTTTTACAAGTGACAAGGAAAAATGGGTTGCTAGACACCTTAACAAAATCTCACCAAGCATGAGCTCTTAATTTTAATAGGAAGATCCTCCGCATCGCAGTTTTGTATTTTTTTCTCCGTCCAATAGAAAACAATTCATACCTCATCATTTATCGATTGAACAGAAAAATGTTCCGAGAGATTTTTTTAGGAAATTTAATGGTCTACAAAAAAGGTATCTTATATTTTTTTCCGTAAACCTCACCATTTGAAAAATATTAATGATTTAATTTTGATTATTTTAAGACAAATTTCATTTTTGTTTATTAATTTTATAGCTCGACAATAAATGACTTTTACAAAATGCGCAATACAAATTTTTGTTGGAAATTAACTGCTCTATAAAAATGGTTTCTTATGTTTTGGCGATGAAATTAACCGTTCAAAAGATATTCATCATCTAACTTTCATGTGTACGGATTTTAAAAGTTTTTGATGAGATATTCGAAAAATTTCAATTTAATTTATAAATTTCATATGAATGTTTCGCACAATTAAAAGTTGTTAATGATGTGGCAGAGCGAGGTGTCGCATTAGTAAGTGAATATAACCAATGTTTAACAAAAAACGAAGAGCAATTTCAATTTTTATTGCAAGTTGTCAAAGAGCATCGAAAAAATTACTCAACTTGCAACAAAAACTTGTTTGAAAATTGAAATAAAATACTTATTTATAACTAATTGGACATTGTTTTTCTCTGATACTGAAACATATCATAATATATTATGTATAATGAAAACTTTGCTTTTTTTATTAATAAATATTTAACTCAGCGATAAATAATGTCCAATTTATTTTTTGATTGGAGACAAATATACTTAAACGTAAATAAAAACTTGAAAAATATTTTGAAGTTTCTCAGTTGATAACAACTAAAATTCGTGTAAATTTTCTCAAAAATTATAAATTAAATTTAAATTTTTCGAATATCTCATCAAAAACTTTTAAAATCCGTACACATGAAAGTTAGATGATGAATATCTTTTGAACGGTTAATTTCATCGCCAAAACATAAGAAACCATTTTTATAGAGCAGTTAATTTCCAACAAAAATTTGTATTGCGCATTTTGTAAAAGTCATTTATTGTCGAGTTATAAAATTCATAAACAAAACTGAAATTTGTTTTAAAATAATCAAAATTAAATCCTTAATATCTTTCAAATGGTGAGGTTTACGGAAAAAATATAAGATACCTTTTTTGTAGAGCATTAAATTTCCTAAAAAATTCTCTCGGAGCATTTTTCTGTTCAATCGATAAATGATAAGGTATGATTTTTTTTTATTGGACTGAGATAAAAATACAAAACTGCGATGAGGAGGATCTTCCTATTAAAATTAAGAGCTCATGCTTGGTGAGAACTTTTTAAGGCAACCCATTTTTCTGTGTCACGTAAAAAAAACTATTTTTTGACCCACCCTAGTGTTACCTTATTTCTTCTATAATACACAAGGGAAGGTTTGTACATATTTATATAAAGTAAATAAAAATCGACATAAACTAATGAAATCGTTACAAGTTTTCGGACGCCTAAATAACTTTTAATGTACTATAGAATTTTACATATTAAAAATAAATACAATAAGGACTTCTGGGGATAATTCATAAAAGCGGTTTTCATGATTTACATATTATCAGAAAAGAATTGGTTTTATAAAACGTTATTATGTCAGTAACATTAAAGTATTTCAATCCTTATTCGATTAAATAATTTAGTTAACAAGGAATAAAGAACAACAAACAACAAAAATAACAACAAAATGAAAGTCGAGGGAGTCAAAAGGACTGCTCATAAAAATGACAACTCAAAATATTGAAATAAATGTATTCTCTTTTTAATTTTCATAATAATTGTAGTGCGAGTGATAACATTTAAGTATACATTTTCAATCAAATATTTAAATTTCAGGATTTGTTTATTGAAATTATTAACATTAGTGTGGTTTTCATATATATCTATTGGCACCCGGAGCAATAAATATATACATTTTTATAAAGTTAAATTAAGTCAAATAAAATCAATCAAACGTATGATGAGCTGCAAAATATCAATGTTACATGTGCACACGTCCCTGTACTACGCGTCGCTAGATTGATGCAAGCCGCTCAAGCGCAATACCGGCCGTATTGCTTACGTAGCATGTCATGACACGAAATTATAAATTTATCTCCTGCCAAAATACCGCTGATAAAATTTGTTGGTATATGTCCGGGTTCAAACCTGCGGACATCAAATTGATATTCCACAGGTCAAACCATCAGGCCACCACGACTTGACCTTGACAACTGTATGAATGTGATTAATCGGAGATTAGCGCTGATGGTTCAATGGTTAGTACATTCAGACACTGCGTCGATTGATGTAGGTGCGAATGCTCGCGAAGGAGCCGGAGTTTATGGTGAAGGAAAACATCGCGATGTAATTGTAGACAGTATGGTGGTAGGGCTTTTTCTAGCATCACCAGTCTAGCTACCTCCATCAAATTGAAAATACGTAGCCAAGCAACTATGGGTGAGTTCTGGTAGCTGAACTTGGTAGCCAGATTTAACGTGTCTACTTCCTTGGACCACATCATCGTTTAACATCATATGAGATTCTGGTCAGACGCTGAAACAGTATTATCGAAATACTGATGTCAGATAGAGGTTAATCGTTGGGCTTTGCTTCACTTGGAGATTGTGTTGGAACTGTGAACTTGGCACAGTTATATGTTGTTAACTTGCTTACTTGCTAGTGCATTTTTAATGCCACAGCCTGTTTTTTTAACAAATATATCATTTTAAAAAAACGTGGGTGCAATCACTTACTTAGGACTGATTCTAAGGAATGGTTGACGTGAAATGCTTTTGATGTCAGCAACGTCACACATGAATGCCGCCATATTCGACTTTTTGATCGCACGTAGTTGGTCTGTCAAAATCAAAATCAAAGTCAAAAGTACTATAGTCAATTTAGGACCTACGAAGTCAAAACTACCACCGGTTTGAAAAGCAACCCAGTCAACGAAGAGAATCGCCAAAAAACTCGATGGGGTATATCTTTCTAACATTTATTACCAAGAAAAACTTAATATATTATCTGTAATTCTTTTCGGTGTTGAATCGGTTATCTATTTTATCAATGCTGTAATTTCATGTGCTAGTTCATAAAATAAACGTTTTTTTCTTCTATGGTAAATTGGTCATGTTCGTTGACCAAAATATACTTGGACACCAATTATAATAATAGCCGAATATTAGAACAAGTAAGTTATCAGTGTCTCGGTTAGAAAACTTACTTTCAGTGAAAGCATGTGGCCTATCTCGTCGTTCGTACCAAAATCTGTCACCTTCCATAATACGAATAAATTGGTCTTCTATAATCAAGGCAAACATTTCCGGAAACACGCCACCGTCCATCGAACGTGAAAGCCATACCCCAGGCAATGCCTCTACATCTGAGGGATCTTCATAAATATTCTTCAATAATTCAATATTCTAAAAAACAAATTGTAAAAAATTAAGATTTAAATAAACTGTTTTAGATGTTGAATTCATACCCAAGGAGTGTTAAATTATACCGTAACACAAATTGAAACTGCAAGATTAATTCCAATTTCACTTATTATTTTAACACTGAGTTTAGGATGACTTTTTTAATATTTTTTTATATTATTATATATAAGTATAGTCACGGGCACAGCTAGTTATTTATAAGATTGTATATGTTTATGAGAAAAAAGGTCATTTTTTAAGATATTTTATGAATGAATGAATGAATACTTTATTGCACTTTTTGTTTGTACACTGGCGAGCTTAATGCTATAAAGCATTTTCTTCCAGCTATCCAGTGGTATTGTTGTTAATCATATAGTTTTGTAGGTAGTGTATATACAGAAGTCAAATATATACATAAATAAAATAAATAAGTAATAAAATAAATATTAGTACATACACGATAAAACATATATAAAGACTTACATACAAATATATACAATAAACAAAGATAATAATTATACATATATACACAGCAAAAATTAATTATAAATACAAACTGTAAAATCACAAACACTCTGCCTCCTGTTTCTCAAATAAATATCGGTGTAGTTGGATTCTGAAGTTATGGATCGTTTGAATATAGGTACTTATTACTCACATGTCACATGCTACAGACAATACTGATTTACTTAAATTTAGAAAATAACATTTCATAGAACTTGATCTTCCATGGTAAAGTCATTGTAATAAACTTCTTAAATAACCATCCTCTAAGGATTTCAAGTATGTTTATGAGTATTTTTTCTGAGAACTCGTTATTTGCCATTATCGCTTTGAGACTCGCCTATGACCTATTATGTTAGAAATTTAAAATGTCGGTTATAACAAAGTGTTAGTATTTGTCTTCTCCAGTTATATTGAATGACCAAGTTTCACATAGTTGTGTAGGCTCATCGTAAATTTGCATCAGAATTTGATAACTATTCAAAAAGCTCGAATATTTGAGTCAGTAGTATTTGAATAGTAAATAAGGGCGAATACTTGAATAGTATGCCCTTCTCCCAAAATGAACCGTAATTAAAATCAATGGAACGTAAATTTGTATTTAAAAAAAAAACAGTGTTTGAAACACTTCTCCCTACACCTCCTTACACAGTGTTTACTGCCACCATTTCTCGTCACACAAAAAGGTTGCATATCAGAATGTCAAACCCCACCATAACAAATTTCACGTCAAAATCTTTTTAATAAGTGAATATCCTATCCACAATGGCTAATATAACGATAAATGATAAATAACAATGGGTGTCAGGATAGTTACCTCCTCAGGCATGTACCTCTTCATATCATCCCATGCTGTCGTTTTCTGCTTTGTAAAATACTCCACATATTTAAGAAAACCAGACATTCCAAACGCTCTGTTTTTGGAAACATCCGCCGCCATTATATCGAACGTCTGTTGCATATCTCCTAGACCACTATTTACCATCTGTTATAACAATTATTTGATTTACTTGGAGTAATTATCACCTATATCAAATATTAATTATATCTATATATTCATTAATATATCTAAAACATATAAATAATCCTTTAGCGTACGATGCTTGTTCAATTTGATTTTCTAAACGGTAATAAAGATTTCAATATCACCATACAAGGCCCAAGGTCTTGTGGTAGGTCCAACAAATGCTGGCTGGATGTGGTTAAGGTAGACATAAAGGAGAACCGCCTCACAAAAAAGGATGCCGAAGACAGGGCAAAGTGGAGTAAGCTAAGTAGGAAATCGGACTCTGGCATTAGGCCAGGATAAAGCTAGGTAGAAGAAGGAGAATATAAAAATATTCATAATACACAAGAAAAACCTTATATGAACGGCAAAATTTTAACTTCTTTCTCGGTGTATAAAAAAATTAATCGTGTTATATGAACGAATGAAATTTAGGATTTAGCTTATTTTGAAGTTCAACGACTCATTTGGTAAGTTATTCAATAAAATAAGCAATTCAAAAAATTTATTTCGAAAAAGTGAAAAATGTTATATGGCTGCAAAAAGTATCGTCATTCAGGCACTGTTAAATGGCATCGTATTTTTTCTCTTAAATGCTTTTAGGCTGTAGCCTAACCTTTTGAAAGAAAAAAGAAAACCTTTTGAAAACCATAATTTGAAAGTCAAAACAGCCAACTCGGTAAATGACGGGCACGTCACATAAATCTTATAGGATTTCATCTAAATGAATCCACTCTATATAGGATTATAAAATATAACAAATAACGAGAATACGTCATCCTAAGAAAGGGTTAAATTGCAATGTTCTAAATATCAAATAATAAATACATAATATACTCGAACAACTGATTACATAATACGCAAAAGCCCTGACTCAGCCAGGATCTTGGGTCTTGACAAATGTGTCCAAATGGATCACGATCATACAGCAGAAGTAGCATCCTCAATAGCTAAGCGTGCAGCGTTTCGTGATCAACCAGTATAATTCTAGTAACCAAGCAGAATGATGGGGTGCCCAAATGAATTGCTATCATACATACGGTGATGAAACTCTGACAGTGATTCCCTTTTTCTTTGTCGCATTTAGGAATTATCACTGTAATACATCTACCAAGCGGTTTACATTCCGGCATCACTTCGATATCAGTTAATTGATTATATTTTTGTCGATAGTCGCCACTATTTTTGGATTTGCACTATGGTTAGTCTCAGGCATAGTGTTGCCAGTTTGTAGTACTACAATAACAAAAGGACCTATTAGTTGAGTATAGAATATGTAACTCACACTCGGATGAACAACACGGTCTATATCAGTAGCTGGATCTATGAATGAACCACGTGCAATCTTCGCGAGGTTGTTTTCTCGGGCTAAAAATCCAACTCTCAATGTGTGATTGGAAATATCCTCTTTTTTGACTAAATAATGGTTTTCGTCATATAGGCTGAAAAAATATTTAATTTAAATCATATGAAGAAAGGTATGTGTTATACGTAATACTTGACACATTTATTACAATTTTAATCAGAGATTCGATTTCAACTTATATGTTAGAGCAACTTGCGGAATTTCACACTACTGGAGATATTCGTAATTCTTAAATTAATGCTATTTTTAGCGGAAGCCATAAAATTGTAATTCAATTTCTTACTAAATTTATAATTTACATTGTTTCTTCACTAATGCAATAGGATAGCAATAGACAAAACACCAACTTACTTCATATCACCTGATTGAAGTGCATGCATATATCTGTTCATGATTTGGAATTCTACAGTAATCTGAGGTGATGATTCTTTGTTGTAAAAATCTCTAAACAATTCTCCTTCTGGTAGTTGTAATTTGCTTTTAGACATAAAGTCTTTACCTTTATAAGAAATAAGAAAATTTGTTAACGTTTATTATATAAGACTTCAAATACGAAACTAATAAGACGACAAATACATTTATTATAAAGGAAATAGGAAATTAAGAAATATTTAACATCTGATATTTTCGGAATTCGGTGGAACATTTTGAATAGTTACGTGTTGTATATTACCAAAAAGAATCATGAATAACTCTTCCGTAATTATTTTCATATACATAGCAATATTGATCTCTCTTGCGGTCTCAAAGAGCAAGTCATCACTCCAACAAGGATTTATCAAAGCCAAGTTACTGGCCAAGTTATTGTGCTCCCTATGCATCCAGACGGTAACCAAGTTGGCTGGAAGAACAGACGCAGCAGCTGTGGAAAGAATGAAGTTATTTTCATGAATTATGAGCAATTCCTTTCAGCAGATTTGTTATATAATGCGTTAGAGTTGTCAGTTCCAGTAAGAAGGAATACAAAAATCTCTGGCATTATAACGTATTATATACAATATAAACTACTCACAAGGGCCAAAACATCTCCATTCACCAAGAGATTTTTGATTCAATAAACACCTTTCACTGTTAGGTCCCTCGTGAGGCGGCCAAGTAGTACCATCATCAATGTCTACTTTAAGCATACCACCTGAATATGTCCTTATTTCTTCTCTTGGTTCCACAGGGTGATATATAAATGATAAGTCCATCGTTGAAGTAGCGAATTCCATCTATGAAATAAAGTCCAATATATGAGGTTTATTCAAAGTAAATAAATAATATGTGTTTGAGGGGCGTTATTTTGTATTTTCCAGCTAGAAAAGATTGGCCACTGCCACGTCTCGGGATAAAGCATGATACACTCTCACCGGAAGAGCTATTGTTGTGAGAATGGCAGGAGTAAAACACACGTAATCGAGTGTGACCATTATACCTTTTATATTGAAACGTGACAATAACCAGTCAATTTTAAGTGGAAGTGCAAAGTAGCGTCCACTTAAATACTTAAAGATGGATTTCCGCAAAGTAAAGCTTTCCTCAATCTATTAATATATACATTTTGAGTATATATGATATTGCTAAAGTTGAATACGATTTGACTGGTCACGTTGAGAATTTGTGCACTTAAGCGGTTTTCCAGGAAAAATATATTTATGCTATCCGTTTTATTACAACTCATAACCAGGTGATGCTACAATGCATCAACTTCTATAGCATTTAACACATAGAGATAATTTCAAGCCAATCACTCCGAAAAAGACACTAGCCGATCGAAGCATCAAGATTCTGTTATGCTTCGCTTGAAGGGGAATCATGTTGCTCTCAATGACTCGAGTATGTCATGCATTTTGGCAAACTGGTCGAAACGTTTTAATTTATTGTAAATCGAATATGTCATTCAGCGATACTTACACATTAAAGCCACTGCAGTTCGCTCGCTTGCGATGTCTTTGTTTCCCAAGTTTAACCTTTTTTTTTAAAGTTTAACCTAACCTAACCGAACCGAGATGGAAAACTGAGAAAAATAAATAGTCCACCTATTAATATATATACAGCAAGATATTAATCACACGGCCCAGGTGTAGATTGTCTGTACTTGACCAACTTCACTGTCGTGGCGTTAATACGTAAGTACCGAAAGTTCTTGTATCAATGAGCATATATGGAGTCAAAATTAAACAGTCTATTTTACACATTCCGAGTTTTACTATCATACTAGTGTGTCTATCACTCGGTGGTCCCCATTATTTTTGGATTGTTCTGTGCTTACCATCAGGCACAGTGCAGTCATTTTGCCGTGCTAATTAATAGAGGTGATTTAAAACCGGTAAAACGATTTAGAGGTTAAGTAGTTATAGCAAAATTGCAATACCAAAACAACTTTTACTCATTGTGAATATATGTATATAACAAGAGTGGTAGAGCCACGCTGAAGCTATTATTGGTTTCAGCATGAACGGGTCGGCTCGTCTGGGGACTACCCTCTCATAGAAAACCGACGTGAAGTAACAGTGCTTGCATTGTTGCGTTTCGTTCAATCAGTGAGAGCGCCAGTGGTCCACCTCCCTTCCCCCCGCCTCTCCTCTCCCCCCTCACTCCCTTTCCCACAAACGCAGGCTGGCAACGCACTTTCGACTCCCCCGGTGTTGTTAGTGTCTATGGACAGTGGTGATAATTTAAAATCAAATGAACCACAAGTTCGTTTGCCAGTTATGACATTTAAAAAAAATGTTACTGTGTGTACCATATTATTAATGAAGTTTTATTTGATACATGTCTAAAGGTTACACTTACTCTCGAAAAGGTATCACTTGGATCATGGATACATTTGAAAGTTTGGAATGACATAGGTCTTGTAAGGTTCATGCAGCGGTGTCCAGTAAAACGGTGCACAGGATCATCAACAGGAATCTTTTCCGGTATACACATGTAATCAGATTTCCCTTCCTCATTGCAACAATAAGTTGTTTGATTAATGTAATTCCCTAAAAAGCAATGGAACATATTTACATTTTTTCTACACATCTGTATTTTTTTTAGACTAATTGTACTTCTGATTTCTTAATGCACCATAATTTGATTTCACTTGATTAAAAGGGCTCAACAAAACACAATTGTTTGTGCAAAACTTTTTATACCAATTCACCTGAGTCTTACTTATGTATTCGATATCGAAACCGAAAGAAAATTTCATAGAAAAAAAATTAAATATACCTGTCACTTTTTTATTGTGTTACAATTTCTACTTACGGTAATATTAAATTACTACAATTTGAATATTCGAGATGCTTATATTACTTTAGTTAAACCTAAATCCCTATGTCTATACCGACGTCACTGACGACGCAATTAGTAGATTCATCCATCGGCGCGGGACTTTGTAGATTATAATTTAAAAATGGCTATAAAAGATAAAAAAGAAGCCATAACGCCGGAAAGGCAATAATCTCAATAAAAAATCCAATTTATAATAATTAAGTAAAATAATAACAATAGTTGCTCATTTTTAAAACGATTTTTAACATGATCAATAAAATAAACGAAGGCAGAAAAAAGGTGCGTACCAAAGTCTGCGGAAATAAAGAAGAAGAAACAAAAACCTAAGTCCCTCACTAAATCATTTAACTCATTTTGTGTAAATAACTGTGCTTTTAATCTGTCTGGACATTGAATTCATCTTCATTTGGTGGTCTTTCATTTAATTTGAGACTCGACTGTAGAGTGGTATCAATACAGTAAGGTGGCTCAGACAGAAAGTCCCGGTCTATGTTCTACTCACCGGTCAACAGTAGAAAGGTTAGAATAAACAATTACTTTTTTGTTTTTGGAATTATATCCAGAAGCATGAATACTCGAAAAGTGACAATCATGTGAATAATTTTTTTGCTCTCTCCATACCACGAGAACTGCACATTTCAAAGCTTTCTTCTCTTTCTTATTTCCGAAGATTCTCGCCACAAACATAGCACACTCTGTGAGGAACCTTGATTAACAATTTCTACTTTTAAATATGCAAAGTATACTATTTTCATATATTCACAGTAATGTTTCTTTGCCGCTTTTTAAATTATAAATATACGCAACAAAAAGTGTTAGGAGAATTTATACACCCATAGTAAGCGATACATCGAATATTACGTAAAAGCACAGACTAAATACTACAATTTAAAATTATAAACAGGATATAAACAGGAATAAAGTAAACAGTTGTACTATTATTTATCAGAACTACCAATATGATAACATTTAGTTTTATTCCCAACGTTCCAACATAAAAATTTATTGCTAACCTAATGATATTCCAATGATTAGCAATATTGTTTAACATTTTAAATAAAAATAATTATACTGAAATGTTAGCAATTGTCGAGTGATTTGACTTTTTTATGACTATTTCCGGAATCGCCACGCAAAATAATACAGTTATTAGGTAAAATTATTAAAAAAGTTTTGTCAGCATTAGCCTGTGTTATTTAAAGACTACATTACGAGTATATGCCAGATGACTTCCTCTGTAGTAAATAATTAATTTAAGGTACATACTCAAGTAAATTATAAAACAACAAACAAAGAAGTCGAGGTGGTCAAACCAACAGGTTTTTACCGGTGGAATTTCAATTCGAAGTGCACAAGTTTGAGCACCGGCATGTAATTTTACAGAATTTGCGTACATTTATTAATTTAAATTGGCAACACTATCGGCTGACGGTGAAGGAAAACATCGTGAGGAAACCTGAACTTGAGAAATGTTCTTATAGTACTACTGTATGTGGGAAAACAAACATAGAACATGTGGATTTCTCAGAGTTTGACATCACCAATACGTTGTGGGCTGGCGCGGTTATTATGCCCATATCTTCCTTCAGGAAGAGGCCTGTGACACTGCAGAGTGGTTCTCTTACAGGCTGATGATGATTTTGAAAAGAAATGAGCGAATAGAGTTTGAATCGAATCTAGTAGTAATATATAATTCAATTTTCAAATACAATATTTAAATATTTCTAGAATTATAACTAACCGATAATTCGAAGTTATCTTCAATGAATGTGAGTTTATCAAGATATATAACATATTGGAATGACTTTCAATATAAGAATTGTTCGAATATTCCATTAGAGATTCGTTTAAATTCGTCGACAGATAATTCGATAATATGATTGTTCGCACAACTCTAAAATAAATCCTCGTTTATCGGGTTATAATGTAGATTAAAACAGAACGTAATGAAATAAAGAATGTAAAAATACTCACAGGAATCATGATTGGTTCCAATGTCTATGAATATACAAATCAGTATGTATATACTGAGTAGTGTAATTGTGGGGTTATACGATATTCCGGACAGCAGAAGTTGTGTGGACACCTCTCTTGCTAGCGGTAGCTTTTTGCCAGATTTACACAATCTTTCTTCACCACCTAGAACAGGGAATATCTAAGTAGTGTATATTGTTTAAAATATAATGTGTAAACATGACGAGTGTTTCAAATAAATTTTATTCAAATAAAATATTCCTTTAATATATAATGTAATAATAATGTAATAAAATATAATATATCATGCCATCAGGACTATACTCATGCCCAGACGATTTGCACTAATCATCGTATAATAACTAATTACATTTATTAAATAGTTAAATATGAATTCAAATATTTCTGATCAACCATCATCGTATTTTTCAAATATTGATCAATTCTAGTGATCAATTTCTTCTAAATAATAGTTTAAAACCGATAGGTTTACTAAAAAATAAAAATAAAGAACAATTTTTTTAATCATTTGAGAATCGGTACCAAGTCGTCTTTCATTTTATTATTTACTAGCTTCTATCCGCGTGAAATAGCTACTTTGGGCTTTTTTTTAACATCATAACCGGCAAACAAACTAGTGTGTCACTTGATGTAAATGATCACCACCGTCCATAGACACTAACAATACCAGGGGAGTCGAAAGCGCGTTGCCAGCCTGTGTTTGAGGGAAAGGGAGTGAGGGGGTGAGGATAGAGGAAGGGAGGTGGTCCTTTGGCGCTCTCACTGACCGAACGAAACGCAACAATGTTACTTCACGTCGGTTTTCTATGAGAGGGTGGTACTACCCCGGACGAGCTGACTCACTCATGCTGAAACTAATAATAGCTTCAGCGTTGCTCTACCACTCTTAGATGCAGCTTCTAACGCTTACACGCAGCGGAAGCTCTCAAAAGGAAAAAAAAAACGATTTTGAAATAATCTTCACTGGTGCTCCGCTCCTATTGGTCTTAGCGTGATGACAAACGATAAACAAAGCCTTCCTTAATAAATAAGCTATCTAACACTGAAAGAATTTTTCAAATCGGGTCAGTAGTTCCTAAGATTAGTGCGTTCAACCAAACAAATAAGCTTTATAATATTAGTATGGATTACTAGTCTTCTCTCGCACTTACCTCGAGCCGTCATTCAAATTACAATAACTTTTGATATAGTGGACTGATTTTAATGAAACAAAGACGAGGTTTTGTTTTATGATTTTATTGTGAACCTAGTACTTTAGCAGTGATGCGTGTTCATATAAACAGACAGAAGCTTATGCAGAACTCACTACATATCTACCTTAAAGTGACCGCAGCTAACGCATCAGTCATATCTCAACTTTAGTAACGCTTGTACTACTGTATATGTTAAAATCTTCCTACCGGTAAATTTAGCAAATAACACACATATATACGTATACTACAATTGATAGATAATCGGAGCTTACTCTTTTAAAACTATTTCTGTTTTCCCCTTCCGAAGTTTACACATAATTAGCGAATATACAGGTGCTATCTATGTTGTGAAATACTTTCTTGTAGATAATACTTTATTTTTGAAGTTAACATTACGTTTTATTATAAGTTACGCAATAAAATAAATCCACACGAATAACAATAGTACACGTTATCGATAACACGATATACACGAAATAATAGTTCGTTTAATATATCAACATTTCCATTTCTAAAATATACTATACTAGCTGTGGCTGCGACTCCATCCGCGTGGAGGTTTCAACATAAAAAAAAACTGACTAATAAAATCGTAATTTATTAAGCCCATTTGGTTGTCTAGTTTTCTCTTATGCTTAACTCGCGTCGTCATTAAAATTACAATAACTTATGGCAGAGTGAATCGATTTTAATGAAACAAAGACTGAATGTTACTCGAGGATATTATTCTTTATGATTTTCTTGGCGAGGTTTTATCGAGTACTTTAGTAGTGATGCGTGTTCAAACAAACAGACAGACAGACATTATTATTTAGACATAACAATTTTTTTTCACGAAAATCTAAAAATGACAGACACGTTAGATTTAGGTTTTTATTATATGTATAGATAGATTCATTTGAATACCTTCGGAGTAGTCAGCTGGTAGCAATCTTATTAGCGGAGTATGATATCCACCTCTGGTAGGATCGTTTAGGTTATTGCATGAACCATCAAGACGTCTTCTCTCATTTGGATCACACGGCAATGCGATATCGTTTGTACAGTTCCTGGAGTTATTATTATTTATAACCATTTTCATACAATTTTTAAATCACGACAAGACTACTGCTACTAAAATTGGGACACAGTGACGGCTCGACAAGGCATCGAATCGAATCACCATACTATGTGCGCTGTTCGTAACTAAGTCTGGTATAAAAATCTCTATTATTCAGCTTGATTATTCAGTATGCACCGGATAATTCCGAAATGTGATATTCTCTCTAGATGTATGGTGATCGCCAAAGTCATCAAGTAATTCACCTTTTATTGTTTTAGAAGTGAAAACTTCTTTAGGCCCGTCGAGCGGTATATTTTTGGTGGGAGATAAACTTATGATTTCGCGTCATGACATGCCAGTAAGCGTGACCGACCATATTGCACTGGCGCGTCTCCTTTTATTGTTTTAGAAGTGAAAACTTATTTAGGCCCGTCGAGCGGTATACTTTTGGTGGGAGATAAACTTATGATTTCGCGTCATGACATGCCAGTAAGCGTGACCGACTATATTGCACTGGCGCGTCTTGTGTCAGATTAGCGACGCGTAGTACTTATAGGGGCTTGTGTATATGTAACATTGATAGACTTTATAAAAATGTATATAATTATTGCTCCAAGTGCCAATAGATATGAAAATCACACTAATGTTAATAATTTCTATAAACCATTTGTAAAGTTTAAATATTGCCTATCGTTTTATAATTAATAAAAAAATTTAAAAAAGTAAAAAAGAACACAGTACTTATGATTGCCTCCACTTGTTTTTCTTTATACATCTTATATAGTATGTTTAACCACGAATATTATAGGTAGATATATGTAATACGGGAAAATTTGAAGACATGGTCTGCAATGAGCTCAATCTTTCAGTAAAAGAATACATCGTGACAAAACTGGTGGCATAGTTTTTGTAATGCATGTCTAGGGTGGCCCAAAAAAAAATTTTTTTTCGAATCTCTTACGAAACTATTATTATATAGTTAAAAGCGCAACTCAAATAATAATTTTTAAGAAGTCGCTCAAAATTGTTATATATTTCCAACATCGTCAAAAAAAATTAGAAATAATAAATTTTTTGTCAGTTACATTTTAATAATGGCAATTTTTTTTGCATATCCTTAACCTTATTTATATTCTTTAGTATATCAACTTCAATGAAAAAAATAAAAATGTCATTAATGTTCAGAAGTCGCTCGAAAAGGTACTCTACTTGGAAACTTTAATTTTTTAAAAGTTACCTTTAAATATTAAAACATCGAATTGAAAATTTCAGAATCCTAATCATTGTAATGGAAGAAAAAATAACGAGAAAAAGATCGATTTTCGAAGATTTTGGATATATCTTTAAAATGTTGAGCGACCTCTTCATTGTATTTTTGAGCTGCATTTTCAGGGGTCTCTTAAAATATGATAAACTAACATTTTTTCGTAAGAGACTCGAAAAAGAAAGTAATTTTTATTGGGCCGCCCCAGTGTCTACTAATGTTAGCTACCATGTTCAAGATAAAAAGAGTTATAATCCGGTAAAGTTGTAAAGGCCTTACTAGGCCAATAGCGTAGTTAGTTTGAAAAAAAAACGGTTAAAAAGCTGCTGTCAAGCATTTGTTCTCTCAATTGTAAATCAATTTTAGTATGCTACCATCTTGGAAATGTATCTTTACATCTCAAGTCAGATTATAATAAAACGTTAAAAAGATAAAGAAATGATTGATAAAGACTGATAAATATATTTTAGTTAAATAAAAATTATTCAAAGAATAATGTTTATAAACCCAATTACATTTAATGTCAGTTCTTTGCAACCAGATGTTATACTGCTTTTACGTTCATACATGAGGTCCATTAAATCTTCCTAATACGTATCCTACATATTCCTGATGCAATAATACATTTTTCATATATTATAAATAATAGTATCTTGCGATTGTCGGATTAACTTGAACAGTTGTAACCGCCATTCCCTGGTACTACATAAAACCATGGAAGTAAAAGCCCTGTGCTCTAAGGTCAGGGTTATATATATGTGCAATACAGAAGCGTGTTTCAAATGTAATCCCATGAATGAACATGATACACTCAATAAAATTCTTAAAATGATAAAATATGTAACTTTGAATTGGAGTGCTTGTAATAACGTAGATAAGTATATGACTAGAAAGGATTTCTTTTATTAACCTTCTCGCCTAAAGAGGCAGTACATTTACATATCCCAAGTTGCGTCAGGAACAGGGCTAATAACATGATGTAGATTTTTGTAGTTATTTGAAAACATTGTAATCTGATGTTCAATTACATGAGTTAATATAAGTTGTTAGAGTTTAAAATTACTTTCTTATTGCGTAACCTAACAGTTATTAAATTAAAATTACTTTATAAGAGCATTATGATTCATATTCAAAACGCGTTGTTCCATTATCAAATACGTTTTAAACTTTATATACGTATAAATTAATTCACGTGTCTCCGTAAAACAATTGGATCCAAATGACCGTGAATTACAACTATGCTAATAGAAAGTTTCGAACAGATGAAAAATATAACAATAAGGTGCGGAAATAAATAATTAATTGTCACGTTATAATATTTTTTTTAATATGGTTAGTATAAAAAAAAGAATATTACAAATGTTTAAAAAAGCGGAACAAAGTAGTCCTGTCAAGATATAAAGACCCGACAGGCCGTATGACAATTCGAAAAAAAAAAGATAAAGTAAAAATTACATATATATTTTACATATATTATTTGTTATTTTTTATTATTAATTCCTAAATATACTAGCAACCGCCAATCATCAATATCATTATTGATGAATTTGAAAGCGGAACTATGGATGATATAATTCCCTAACCTGATTGTACGTGACCCTTAAATTATTGTATCAAATATTCAACTATAATATTGGCATCACAAATTAAATTGAGTAGTAGAGATTTTTTCTATAAATATGTACTAAGAATGATAGCCTAAAAATGTTAGAAAATAAACTTACATCAAATTGCCAGCATCGTTGTAATATTTTATGTCTTCCTCAGTTGCAATTTTTCCACTATAGCTGTTATAGTATACTCCCTCAATGGCCTTAGCAAGGCATACTACGAGTATGGCTTTCAGCAACATCTTCAACAAATGCCGCTGAAGAACTGTAAAAATTTGAGATACCGGCCTTTTTATATCATATTTCATTGCACCTGAGCAAATTTTCACGTAACTTGTCCAAATATGTAAATACTAAAGTTACACATATCCATGTTTATTTACCATTGTAAAACATGTATATTTTATTCGATATTTAATTTCTTCACATTGTAATAATGGAGTGGAGACAATAGGAGACGAAACATTTAACAGAGTCGCGGATATCGTGACAAATTTATTTTTTAATATTAGGTCTTTACCTATGAAAGTTGGCAATGATGCATTGATTGCATGGGTGATTACTTCGATTAATACATATAGAAAATACATGAAAAAAATTCGTTTAAATTTTTTCATACAAAACGACAATTTCATAGGTAAAGACCTAATAATAAAAAATAAATTTGTCACGATATGCGCGACTCTGTTAAATGTTTCGTCTCCTATTGTCTCCACTCCATTATTACAATGTGAAGAAATTAAATATCGAATAAAATATACATGTTTTACAATGGTAAATAAACATGGATATGTGTAACTTTAGTATTTACATATTTGGACAAGTTACGTGAAAATTTGCTCAGGTGCAATGAAATATTATATAAAAAGGTCGGTATCTCAAATTTTCTACAGCTCTTCAGCGGCATTTGTTGAAGATGTTGCTGAAAGCCATACTCGTAGTATGCCTTGCTAAGGCCATTGAGGGAGTATACTATAACAGCTATAGTGGAAAAATTGCAACTGAGGAAGACATAAAATATTACAACGATGCTGGCAATTTGATGTAAGTTTATTTTCTAACATTTTTAGGCTATCATTCTTAGTACATATTTATAGAAAAAATCTACAGTGACCATCACTTTTTTAGGGGTAAGTTTTCGTTTAGGGAATTGTTTAGGTGCTGAACCAGGATCCAACCAACTTGCTGAGCACTTGCGGTTGTCAAACAAAATCCATTTTTCATTGTAGGTAAAAATGCGGTTAAAAATTTCTTCATTTGTGTGTCTGTTGAACAGTGCAAGGTACGTCTCGACGCGTAATTCGCGCTGGCGATCATTGAGTTCGTCGTTTGAGTTTTGTCAAATTGGCAAGGTAAAAAAGTTTGACAAATGGGTGCCCCATGGGAGGGAATGGGAAGAAGAGATAGAAAATAATCCTTTTACTATTTTTGTCTCTCTGTCTGTCTGTCCCTGTGAACACGTATCACTCTGAAAGTACTGAACCAATTTTGACGAAACTTGACACAGTGATAACTAATATTACAAGGTTACATCTAGGATTTTTGTCCCATAAAACGGAAGGGGTTCTCCAGGATAACGAATTACAAAAATTTGTAGTTAATAACTAGACTTTTTTGCGACACCTTAGTACAAGAGCCAGCAACGTTGGAAGAACGAGAATTTTAGAAAAGCTGGTTTTTTATTGTGGAGATATATTATGTCCATCCAAACACGATTCAGGATACCTGGTAGCCGGTTGACTTTGTGTTTTTTAATGCGCATCACACCTTTACAGGTCAAAATTTTGATTTATAAATAATTTTAGGAACATTTTTTTCAGTAACTTTTAAACGCTATTAAACACATGAATTTATCACTGCCAGACAATTTTGTTATTGACAATAATGTGCCGGATGATATTCTTTATAGATAAAATAATTCATTTCAAACCATTTTATTTTTTCTGAGCTTTCATATTATTTATAGTGTGAATGACGATATTAAATTTCAGAATTTGTTTATTGAAATTATTACGGTTTTCATATCTATCGGCATTGGGAATAATAATTATATGCATTGTTATAAACACATATTCCATTTTAATAACCACTATGATATTGAGATTTCACAGTAAACAGTGAAAAACAACGATAAACGTAGACATGTGACTTGGGACTGACGCCACCTTGAATACATATGTCTAAAACAGGTGCTTCGACTATTATCGCTATCTTTATCATACAGCCAGTGTTGCGCTAAACTATAGCTATAGCTAAGTTATTCTATACATATTATTTGTAATTTACTCTCTTTTATGATTAAATATAATAATATTAAAATTATAGCTATCTTAATATGGTTTGAACATACTTTTTTTATTTACAAAAAAAATAGCATCGGGCTTATTATTGTTAATAACAAAAATGTCTGGCAATAATAATTTGATGTTTCAATGTTAGTGAAAACAAAACATACTAAAATTAAATATAAATTAATATTGTTGCCTGGAAAGGTGCGATATGCACTAATAAACGCAACGTTTACCGGCAGCCAGGGAGCCCGCACGCTGTTCGGAAGAATATAAAGATATATAAAAAAACTGGCTTATTGAAATTCGTCGTCGAAACCGTTGCTAGCTCTTAGGCGAATAGTCACAGGCAAGTGACAGTTGACGCGTCGTGCTTATATCTTTTTAATATTTATATTTTTCTTCAATACAATGGAGTGTGAAAAAGTCTTAATACAAGTTGAAAATAGTTATGATATCATTCAGTGTTTAATTTATCAATATTTATTTTATGAAAATATTTTATCGTTTAATTTATAATTTAACTCTATCAACTTGATATTTTATAATGTAAACTATACTGATTGTACAGTCAACGCCTATAAAAAGGGAAAGGAACTTCGTTCCAACTGGGGAGCCATAGACATCTCAAGCTTTTTTTTACATTACAGCCAATATAGGTATGTAGGTTAATTTTTATTTTAATTGAATCCGTAGATGATACTACGAACGGGTTGTAGGCTTATTTTATAAGATTTCTCACATACCATCTGGGTATATGTTTGAGTGAGTCCCTTGATAGTTTTGATTCACAATTGGGAACCGTAGATGTGGCTACAATCGAATTTTAGGTTTATTAACATTTTTCGCGTTTAAAAATACAATTAAAACTGGTGATAACGGATTTGGTGCAGACAAAGTTGCACGTGTCAGCTAGTTTTAAAATAAAATTGTTATATTTATAACGAGAGCGTGAGAAACAGGTCGTACCTCTTTTTTACCTTACATATTCAGCGCCTTGTGCGATCGCTTCGCTTGTGGGGTGGTAGGGCTTTACAGCCTGACTGGGTCGCAACCACCATGTATATGGCGAAAAAGCCCATCATAGTGATTTGCTTCTGCGGGTCACGTTTCGGGATCAGCCTATGCATATTCAGATTTTCGCAGGCCGGCATGACAACGGCGCCCTGCGATGGATAGTGAGTCTCTCGGTGGTCACCGTTGTTTTTGGATTGTACTGTGCTTACCATCAGGCATAGTGCAGTCACTTTACCGTGCTACAATAAAATTAAAAAAATATTGTGAACGTTACAGGACACTTACAGATGTATATTGGGTTGTATATTTGATGAAACGGGACGTTATAGTTGATATTGGTGCTAAACAATCAATTGCGAGTGATAGTTTATACAAACTGTTATGTAGAAACGGATAGCAATATACATGGGTTAGGTTTGAGTTAAGGATGCACTGATGGTGTTACTCGTTTGAAAACTGTACAAACCGCCTCTAGTGACTGTAAGAGAGATTGTAATACTTACAATTTTGATTGTTATTCCTGGTGCGACAAATTAATATTTAGGTACTGATTTCCTAAGGGATGCTGTCCTGATACTAGAGTTCTATAAAGGGTTATGGTCACTTTCTAGGTTATATGATTTGAACACTGGAATACGGAACTGATAAGGCAACGCATATCTTTTCCACGCTAAGTTTGCGTGGAGATGAAGGAACTTCTTGGTCATCACATGCAATAGAACAGATGACCGGACTACTAGAGAAAAATAAAGATAAATACATAAGAGGTTCACAATTTAAAGCTATATATATATATATATATATATATAATTGATGTCGGTATATGCAGGATCAGTAAATTACAACATCGTTCCATCGCTCATCGTGACATTCGGCACACGTAAGAGATTTTCGTAGAGAAAGTAGTCTGAGAGTTGTTCCGTATTGCTAACGTGGACAAATTCGTAGGCGGTTACTAGTATATTTTGGAATTAATATAGTTGTCTCACACTAAAAGTTATCGTAATAATAAAAAATAACAAATAATAACTGCACATATGCAATTTTTACTTTATCTTCTTAAATTATGTATTAATAATTAATTATCATGTATTTTAATTTTGTTCCGCTTTTTTTTTCGAATTGTCATACGGCCTGTCGGGTATTTATATCTTGACAGGACTACTTTGTTCCGCTTTTTTAAACATTTGTAATATTCTTTTTTTTATACTAACCATAATTAAAAAAATATTATAACGCGACAATTAATTATTTATTTCAGCACCTTATTGTTATATTTTTCATCTGTTCGAAACTTTCTATTAGCATAGTTGTAATTCACGGTCATTTGGATCCAATTGTTTTACGGAGACACGTGAATTAATTTATACGTATAAAAAGTTTAAAACGTATTTGCTAATGGAACAACGCGTTTTGAATATTAATCATAATGCTCTTATGCAAAAAGTCATTATTGAACCTAATATAATTGTTTCCAGGGCGAAAATTTAATTTCATAATCTTACCGTTCCTCCAAAATATTTCCATTTGCAAAACAGTCAACAACCGTTCGGACATTAAGATACTGAAGTGTCATGTCTTGATGTACAAACTGGGTCTTCTTCTTCTATTTTATTTTTGGCTACCAATCTTTTAGTAGACTATTACTGCTATTGTCAAGTGAGCTTAAGGTTCAGCTTTAAGCCCTTATTTATTCCTTCTTGTTATGGATGCGTTAACATCAGACATACAGGAGGAAACACCCTGGTGTATGCTGTTTGCTGATGATATTGTTCTTGTCGACGAAGATGCTACCGAGGTCCAGAGTAGGCTGGTAATATTACATAAAGCACCACCAACATTACACAATATAGAGCCAAATAACACAAGATTATGGATAAAATATAAAGACTATATGGTATTCCAAGATCCCGCCAAAAACTTATACAAACTGGGTCATTTAAAAATCTCGCTAACATAAGTCCGGCCTAGAGATTTTTTGTAAAGTCCAGTATTCAGCACCTTAAGAAGGTTGCTTGTAAGGTATATGATGAGAACATACCATTGGTAACGCCATCTATTAATTTTTATATGTATTATTTCCTCTTCCTTATTCCGCATATTTTATCTATACTTTCGCATGCATTATCTATGTAATTTATACAACCCCTTCCCTTCCAAAAGAACGGAACGCAAATCGCCGCCCGCGTCGCCCTCTCTTCTACGGCTAACGATCCAAGCGCTCGCACGCAATTACGCAATAAAAATTACTTGTACAAAATTCTGAGTTATTTATTGGATTATCTATTTACGAACATTTACCGGGACGACAATGTATATGTTGTGTGGTGATTGTGGTGGAATCGCAAAACCAGCCCAGAATTTAATCAGGAACCCGATAAGTTCCGTTCAAATCCTACCGCTAATTATTATACCTATATTTTCATAAACTTCCACCATCGAAGCTGAGACAAAGATCGTGGGTAATATCGACCACAAATAATAATATATTATAATACAACCGATAGTGCAAAGATCATTTATCCGAAGTGTCAAAGCATACTGGTAAGTTAATTATCCTTTCCACTGTTGTATTAATCTTCTCACTTTGTAAAGAATTAAAAAATATATTTCAAGGTGAGTTTTAGCGCCTTATCATTATCTCGCCTTATGTTAAATAACAATAAAGTCTGACACGGTATACAGGCTAAACCTAGACAAACGGAGACTGGCTTTAAATTGTGCTTCCGGAATACTCCTATAGAGATTTCGCGATAGGTTCTTAATAGAAAGTTGGTAGTTAGCTAGACGGGGCTTTGAACATGTCCTACTAGCATGCTATGGTTTCATGACGATGTACTCCTTCGCCAAGCGCTCTGATAAATTCGCAAGTATTCGAATACACGTCGATTAATACAATATCCGAACACACTAGCTACTTATCCCTCATCGTTTCATACACTGTATTGAGAAATAAGCATTCTGTAATCTATCGTCTATTGTTTCAGTATTAACAACGTATAGTGACAAAACATATTATTATCAGTTTACAATGTGCCATTCCGATTATGTATATGAGTGTATGAGAATAGAATTGATTACGTATGTATTTGATAATTATACTTTATTATCATATACGGTTGATGAAATAACGAAAGGCATTTGGTAGCAGTTGTCAAGTGTCATTTACTCATTAGGGATGAGAGCGCTACCACCGCGTATCTGAGCATCGTCAAAGCGTTACAAGTTCGCTTCGCCACTATGCATATTACGTAGACGGTCGCGTCGCATACGTGTACTAGGTCGTCCGAGAATCCGCTTTCCGACCTACGCGACGATGCGCTCTACTAGCACCGCCTCGTTGACTTCTCAGGACCCAGACAGAATCGTACGAGAGTGATATTTTCATTGTCGCCCAGCTGATTACAGCTGCGGCTTTGTTGGATGGGGTGATCCGTTGGATGCCGCTGTATTTGCGCGTCCAGGAAGACGAAACTGAGGGTAAACTGCCTCCCGCGGATGACGCAGCAACGCTCAAAAGCGCTTCTCTCGGATCTCTCGCGCCGCCGTCGATTCCGGATAATCCGACATGCCCGCTCGGTCAAGCGCTGCACCGCAAGAGCATCAAACCTGAAGCACGAGAATCCGCTTTCCGACCTACGCGACGATGCGCTCTACTAGCACCGCCTCGTTGACTTCTCAGGACCAACCAGCGACTGCCACGTCATCACGCGTCCGACCCCGAGCTTGCCTATGGAAGCTTGCCCATTGACAAGCTTGTCCGCTGCCCACGAATGCACGACAAAGGCCGCTCAGCCGGCCGTCAAGACAGAATCTTACGAGAGTGATATTTTCACTGTCGCCCAGCTGATTACAGCTGCGGCTTTGTTGTATGGGGTGATCCGTTGGATGCCGCTGTATTTGCGCGTCCAGGAAGACGAAACTGAGGGTAAACTGCCTCCCGCGGATGACGCAGCAACGCTCAAAAGCGCTTCTCGCGGATCTCTCGCGCCGCCGTCGATTCCGGATAATCCGACATGCCCGCTCGGTCAAGCGCTGCACCGCAAGAGCATCAAACCTGAAGCAGGGCCCGCCGTGATTCACAGGACATCGCCTCTGCTATCTCCAGATGCCCAGCCTTCGAAGTCAAAGGAGGCTTGCGTTGAGAAACCCGCGCAGCCACTACCGCCGCGCGTTACCGTCAAAACCTCAGAGGCGCAGATATCCGCAACCACGCCTGTGCCAGCTTCGCCGCGAAGGGCTGCCCGGGAGCAGCCCTTGTACGCAACGATCGCAGCGCCACCTACGCTGGAGCCACCACCGAAAGCGGACAACCACCTACGGAAGCCTAATTTGATACCTCCGAACGACAGTGCTGCCGCCACGTCCTGGAGCAACCAATCGTAGACGCCCGCCTCACCCGACGCAAAGGGTTCACACTATCCGCCGATCGTCGTTGACAGCCTCCCCGACTGGGCCGTGCATCTCCAACAGATGGCGGATAGGTTGAGCCACAACCCCAACGTCCGCGCTTACGGAAACGGACTCGGGTTCTTTCCGCAAGACGCTGAAGAGTTCTGATTGCTGCAAGATTACCTGGAAAAGCAAGTGGGGGTAAGTTGGTTCACCTACACACCCCCTCTCAGCAAGGCTCAAAGGTCGCGATCCACGGCCTACCAAATAGTAGAGACCCGAAGACAATCACAGTGGCCTTCAACAAGATGGGCCTCATAGTAGAATTTACTCGCCAAATTAACGGACGCAGAGGCAGACAAAAACGCGTCCACTATGCGATCCTGACGAGAACACCCGGGTTAACACCCGCGATACATGAGATCGACTCCCTACTATCCAAATCCTTACGGGGCACTCGAGAAGAATTTCCACGTACGTATTACGTTTAACTTTGCTGGTGAAATGACTGAACATCGCTGGACCTTAATACGTTTCGTGCAAAGCCAATTTTGTCTGACATATCTTTTATTATGCCATTTGATATTTTGACAAAAAATAAATGTATTACCATATAATACACTAAACATCATACACATGACTGAACCTAAAAATATGATGAACTCATTTGGAAAAATGGAAAAAATAAAAGAAACGAAATAAAAAGGTCTCTGCTTAGCCGTGGCAGAGGAGAACTGGCTGGGGAGCCAATACTAGTCCCCCAAATTAATAAAAAAAAATCATACACAACAAGACGTAAATAATTCTTTTGTTTTCTTTATTTTCAAATCGTGTCCCACCAGTGGTACACGTGGCACGGAATAGCTTAAGAGACCTGCTATAAATATCCCAAATTTATATATATAAAATAAAGTCAGTTTGGTTAAATCATTTATAACTCAAAAACGGCTGGGTTTTTTATGATACATAAAAATGTATATAATTGTAGTTGTTAAAAATACATTCAAGAAGGTCCGCAGTAGTGTAGTATATTTTCTAAGAATAATCGACAGACTGTTTTATTATTTACAAATTACTAGCTGACCCGGCCACGCGTTGCTGGGGCTCATGGCCTGAGGCACATGTAGAATTGAAATTATGATAAAGTATTTGGTATTATGGGGTAGTAATGAGTCTGCCTAAAAACTACAAACCATAGGTAATTCAAGTAATATGAAAGTTAGATTAAGCGATTAATTAATGATCAATCGTAATTTAACTCAACAAATGTAATATTATTAGGAAAATCCATTCAATCCATCCATATTCCAATCACCTGAAAGCTATTTCTACAATTTGTCATGTTAAATTGCCTGCCCCTTTTTTCTAACTTAATTTGTTTTATTAGTCAAATCGAAACAAAAATCATTTAATGTCAGTGAAATATACGTATGTAAGTAAGATATATAAGGTAGGTATGTATAATTAGGGTAATGCGAAGGAAATAACTTTAGGGATTAAATAAAACTAAAGGTACAGTATAAGATTAAATAAAACTATACAATTATATTACACACAGAAGTATTGGTAGTCTTACTTTAAGCATTTTATTTATATCATACTCTATAAATTTTAGCGTATGACCAGAATCTCATCCGATGCTAAATGACGTAGTAGTGTAAGATGGTCAACACGCCAAACCTAGAGGAGACTGGCTCTCGAGTGCAGCTGCCGGAACACACCAACAGGGTGGTCTTAAGGGTGGTAGCTAGTGAGGCGGACTTAGAATAGGCCGTACTATGTTATCCTTCACCGCAGGCTCCGACTCAGTTGTAAGGATTTTTGCTTCGTCCATCTTCGTGCACCGACGCTGTGTCACACACGTTATCATCATCATCATCAACTATCATCGCTTCATTATTTACTATAACATACAATTATATATATATGTCGAAGGAAGCTATAAGTCTAGTTGATTATTCTTATTTATTTCTTATTCTTCATTATTTGTCTTCATTCTAATTTTTTTTACTTTATTTGTTATATTTTTCTATAACTTAAAAGCCTTATTATTCTAATAAATGTTGCGAATATTGTATATAACATAACAACCAATCAGAACAGACCACGTGCCTCAAGCGGGGTTGAGGCGCCATTTTTACTTTAGGAGGCCGGACAGTTTATGTGACACATTGGTTTGAGAGATAGCAAAGGATCGAGTTGGATTGTTGATGATAGGATATATATTCGGTGGTTAAAGTAAGATCGGTGCCCTGAATTCGCTGCTCGGTCGTAATTGTCTATTTTTACGATATTATTGTCCGCCATTGAAATATATATCTAAATAAAAACAGTGTGAAACCGTGATCATTGTGTTTTGTGCTCGCATTTTACTCGGATGATGCCCACTAAATTTGTAGCCACTAATGATGATGCCAACGGGAATAACGTTATTCCCGACATGAAATAAGATTTTGTTTACTACTTACTTCTCTTTAAATTCAAACTAAACTACTAATAAATATACTAAATGATGTCTAACCTAATCTCTAACCTATCTCCGACTTAATTGTGTGGTTAATTTGATTTGACCGTTACTGTTTCTTCTCGTTTTTCCATATAGTTATCAGTTTTCGACCAGAGCTCTGGATTAATGCATCTCTCGTCAGTCCACGCTCGATAGTCAATCGATGATATGTAATCACAGCTTATCAATGGATTTCTGAAATATAATAGATTTAAATAAATGTAAAATTGATATTGTGTTTATAAAGGACCATTTAATACTAGTAGAATGTTAGATTATTTATGTCAGATAGGATTCCGACCAACACAGTAAATGATTTATGATAATAATAGCACAATTCAGTATGAGACAGTATACGTTTAATTTTTTACGCCAAGATATTTCTAAGTCAACAAAATATCGATGCTTTTTCTGAACTTCGTTTCGATAGTGTAGTAAATATTGTAGCAGTCGTGTACTAAGATAATGAAATAAGTATATTGGAGGTTACGCAGAAGATCCCTCTGATACAGAATGTTAATTAGTAAAATATTGAAGAAAATCGTGACGTGGTGAAGAAAGCAACATGTAGTATAAAAATTCAATTTCAAAATAATTTTGCGTAAGTAACAAAATACTAATTGCCTCGTTGGAATAAAATAAGGTATACAAAGACACCTACCCTGGTCCAATTTTGAAAAATGCTTGAGGTTGTATTTCTGTAACTGTGTCTCCAACATCACATAGAGTCCTAGCAATAGTAGCTTTCCTTATTTCGTACAGTTGATCTGAAATGAAAAAAATTAATACGATATCGATCTATTCGAATATATACGATCGATATATTCGAATTATCATCATCAACGGCCTGTAAAAGATTCATTGCATGGCCATAGGCCTCTTTCCGAAGAAATGTATGGGCATAATCAACACGCCAGCTCATGACGTATTGGTGATTTTCAACTATGAAATTCAGAGTTCTATGTTTTCCCACATACAGTAGTACTACAAGAACATTTTTCTGGTTTAGGTTTCCTCACGATGTTTTCCTTCACCGATAGACGATAGTGTTACCAATTTAAATTAGTAAATATACGGGAATTTTGAAAAATTATTTGGTAGTTGCCAGGGATCGAACCTGCGGACATCGGTATGATATTCCACCGTTCAAACGACTAGACCACCACCCACGGCTTTTCATGTACAGTACGATTTAAATTTATTGGGCGCAGAATATTTAGTTAAAAAACAGAAAGGTAATAATTTTATGCAGTTGAAAACTGAATACTTTAGTTGAGGATCATAAAAATTGGATTTCAGAAATAAGAATTTCCATTTAATACTTACCCAAAGTAAACGCATTCGGTCTTTCGGAATTTTCATACCAGTGTCTATCAGACTTTATATTCCAGACAAGTTGCTCAACAACCAGGCAATAGAAAGTTGGAGGGACATGACCACCAGGAATCAACTTTTCAAGCCAAATTCCAACTAAAAGGTCTACATCCTCGACACTTTCATAAGCAGACTTCATGAGTTCAATTCTCTAAAATAACATGGAAAATAAAGAAATTATATATTTTTGTATCACCATAGCGAGTGTTATAATCACACCCTGATAAGCCTTTAGTTATATTAATTCCCTTAATCCATTTTAAATTCTACTGTTAATAATTTTTCTAATTAGATTCCTTGTCACTGATCTTGTAGGTAAACCTTACCTCAGGGTCGATAATTCCTCTCAAATCATCCCAAGTTCTAATGTTTTCTCCGAAACAAAACTGTCTGTACTTCACGTAAGGTTGGAAACCAAAATATCTGTTCTTTGTCAAATCAGTACTCATCAAATCTGAAGCACGTTGGTGTGGTCCCAAAGCAATTTCAGCCAGCTAAACGAGAAATAGCTTTCTTTAGTCTTAAGTGTGGAGAAAAGTAAACCTTCCACGAAGGATCGCTAATTAAAATAGCATATTATTACTTAATAACATTGAACATATGGACAAGCAAAACTACCAATAGAGTTGACATTCTATCTAACGCTATTATTTGATGTTAACCTTACAAAGCCTACCTTTATTTCTTGTGTATTTGCTTTTAGTCCAATGACTTTGTATGGTTACATTAAGATAACCTGAAATCTTTACATTAAGCTTGATACTTTAGTGCATGAATATTTTCCTTTTTGTTTATAATAATATTACAGTTAATATAATGGTACTTACATCTGGGTCAACTATGTAGTCAACAGCAGCACATGATTGTCTAAATGATCCTTGGGTCATGTAGTCAATATTATCATCCACGTCAAAGAATCCTGTTCTAAGGGTTAAGTTAACAATTGGATATTGTCTAATATACATTCCGTGTTTATCGTACATTCTGAAAACAATGTTTTTAAATTGAAATTTGTTTGTAAGATTTATTACTACAACTTTGTTTATTGGAATACAAAAAGCAAACCTCATATGATCGCTATAAAAATATTGTTTGGAATCAAACTAATAATAAATACAATAACTACAGGATATGGATACTTTCTAAAAAATCAATAACTTTGACGACATTATCAAATATGTTTCCACTTATGTTTGAACACTTATATTAATAATCAGTGTGTTTTGCCCACCACGATATATGATACCTAGATATCAGAGCTAACAGTCGAGCTAGTACATAAAATAAGTAATAAATATAATAATAAAAAAGAGGTAAAATGAGCTATGTTCGGCATCAAACAAGACTGAGTAAGAATTGTGAAATGTGACACCGCGTTTATGATTTTGCAGTAACAAAAGACAATCATGAAAATGCAACGTTGTTAGGTAGGATGTATAGCCAGTCTAAATTATAGCATGTGGAATAAAATGTCGAAGGATTTCGAGAACGAGTTGTCAAACAACCATTAACTTATTGGATTGACGATATTATGAAATTCGTGGGTCAGGTCTTTTTTTTTATTTACGTGGGGGAAATCCCTTATGGATACGCCACCCTCGTCTTTATGTCCGATTCACACGGAGTAAAACCCCACGGTGTACTGACAGACCGTGATTGTTGGGGCGGCAAGGGATCCTGCAATACTAATCAACCTTGTAGAGCCGCCCCAATGGTCCTCCCGGCGGAACGTCACCGCCGGGCTCCTACCTATAGAGAGGCAAACTGGGTACACACCAGATACCTCCCCTCGTCCGCCGGACCTGTGCAATAAGGAGTTGGGCCCCCCGGCCAAGCCTGGTCACTGCCGAGCATCGCCGAAACCACGCTCGGCAGTGAGAAATCAGACAGAGTGTACTGCGCGGTGTGCCCGTCAGCGCCGCACTCATGGCATGAGGCGGTCGGCTCCCTGAGAGCGATCCGGTGCAGGTATCACCCGAAACAACCGTGTCCGGTGAGCACCTGCACCATGCACCAGTCGGAACGTCAGAGAACCCCAACCTCTCCCAATCCATTCCAGCAGGACCGGACGGGCAGCGTCTACGATATACCGCCCGTACCGCGCGTCCGTCAGGTCCTGTCTCCATCTCTCGACGGCGTCCTCTCTAAGCCACCGTCTCCTCTCCTCTATCTTTCTGGGAGCCGGAGGTCCCCACTTCTTTTCCTCTTCGCCGTGAATTCATGCATATACACATACAGCCTCGTGGGTCAGACCTGGATGAGATTAACTTAGGAGAACTAAGAAGATAAACTTGAGTTCAAAGTAAATGATTACAGGTTGAAAATGATGATGACAACGTATGAATAAACTTGGAGCTGGTGTTTGTACACAATGATCTTAATAACATGAAATAAACAGGTTGTATTTACAATATAGATGTTCATAGACGATGCCTTTAATCATACCTCTTTAAAAATACTTATTGACGATTGCCTTGAATCACAATTTTATGATTCGTACATTGAATAATATTACAGAGTGCTTTGTGAGAATTAAAATGTAAACTGCATCTGGAATTTCGGAGAATACTTACTTAACTGCACCATCTTGTATGGTATGTAGCCATCTCAAAACATATGGAAATTCCAAAGAAAGCTGCGGCAAAATTTTAGGGTTGTAAATATTTCTGAAACCTGGTGATGGTGATATCACTTGTTCCCTTATAAGATTATCACGACCTGAAAACGAACAATACTATAAATTATCGACATTCTGTGATTATTTCCTCTTTTAGTCTGAAATTTTTGCATGCCACATAGAAATTATTACGGTAAAAGTGTACATTTTATTGTATTATTTATATTGCAGAACGTGTATCATGTAGTAGATAATGGCGTAGGGTCATATATTCCAAAAAATATATATAATGTATTGGCATTTGTCGCAGTAAAATATAATATATCCGAAAATAATAAGATAGATAACTCTAAGTATCCTACATAGTTTTCTCGATCAGGAAAGCTGAATCATCAAACAAGTAACTGATATAACCAGATTTTGCTTCGATGTCCCGCGCCGTGGGCATATTACACCATTTTTGAATGACGCAAATGTCTTAAAAATGGCGGCACGACGCGAGTTACATATGGCTACGTTACTCATCGGGCTGATTAAAACCAAAAACCCAAAATATCTGTATGACAAGTTAGAGTGGAGACAAGATAAGCACAGGTATTTTTCATGTTCTCGCACCATGACTAATCCATTATCGATACCTCTCCATAGAACTACCGCTTTCAGAGGGTCATTTAAATATGCCGCCACTCGTTGTTGTGGGATGTTCCCACCGCCATGTCGATCCAAAAAGAGTAAACTTAGCTTTAAACTCTCATATAAGCATTATGTATTGCAATTTCAAACTCAGTAATTAAAGTGACGTATAATGTATTCATGTAGTTCTATTTTAAGCCCTGTTTATTTTTTGTTTTTTTTTTTTAATCTTTTTCCGTATACATTTATATTTGTTTTGTTTAATCCTAAATTTGTGGTTACAGTAGTTATTTCTCTTTAGTATGACCAACCGTGACGTGTTACGTGTGTCTGTGTTATTTGTTTGTTCGTCTCAAATTTTGTACTGACTTTAGCGTCCGTTTATCATCATATATAGGCTCCCATCGAAAATCAGCGCTGCAGTACTACTTACATACAGTATTGCAGATTTTTGCTGAATGGGTTCGCCAATTGTTGGACATCTATTTTTCCATTTTTAAAATGTTTTTTTTTTCTGTCTAATTAGTTTGTGTAATTTAATTTAATTGTATGGTTGTTCCAACAATAAAGTATTTCTTTCTTTCTTCTTTCTATATACATTTTATGTTCCGTATGGTTACCGTAAAACTTACCCATCCATGCCGGAAGAAGTTCATAGAACATAATTTGTTGTGCAATGGCTAGATTAATATCCTTAGCGGTGATAAACAGCAGCTCATCGCCCCAGCATGGGTTGATCCTGGCTAGATTTTGGGCAATCATGTTATGCTGTCTCCAAAACCAGACAGCAATTAAGTTTATACTGGCTAATGTGTTGGGACCGTCCTCAGCTATAAACAAACATATTTTGGTTTGTAAGTTAGCATTTTGTGTTGAATGGCGTAGTGGTCGCGGATAAATAACACATAGTTAATTGATATCCGCGTTATATGTATAGCTTGTAGTTTATTTTGATTTGTTATTATTTGATTCTTAGTTATTACCCACTCTTACCACGTTTTTACTCAATGTTAAATAATGACGTGTTCTGTGATGGGTCTGTGATGGGAAGGCTGAACCTAAAGGGAACCTGGTTCTCAAGTACAGAAAGAAAACTCCTGTAGAACAATCGATTTTTAAGTCAAGGGTGGTAAGGTTGCTAACTTGTATGTTTGCATTAATTACTGCGTATGAGAGATTTTTTTTTCTCGAACTGACCACTCTATTGACGTAGCAAGGTCTTAACAGCGTCACCGAACTACGGTTTTAGATAACTCTACGAGATAATTTGCTTTGCTTTCAATAATATACTTTTTACGCAGATTCAAACCATGCACCGTTACTTTAAAAAAAAAAACAATATTTAATATATTGTGTTCAAAAGATCCCAGAAGGTAGGTACCTGTTTTAAAGCCACTAAATCTACATTCTTATAATACAATCTGGTTTTCATTATTTTATTATTTCTTCTAAGTTTATTTTACTGGGCACCGCCACAAATTACAAAGTCTTAGTATTATTATTGCTATTATAAATTATTCGATGTCAAACTCGCTTTAGACTTTGTTTAATGCCGTCTCAAATTTAAATTTCCCATAATTCTGAGTTTTTTACGTATTTTAAGTAGTTTTACATTGGCAGTAAATAAATTTGTTTACATAATTACTTAACTTATTCCTTATGAAATTATCAAACACATTTAATACATATCCAAATGGAATATGATAGCAAGAAAAAGTCGGAAAGCAAAATTAATAACTTGCCCAGTCTGATATTTGCATAACGGAGGAATTATTCAAAATTTCATTGGACGGCCAGTAGCAGTTGGTTAGATATTATTGCAATAAATAAAAACCTTACGTGTAAGATGGCATCTAGTTTCTCGAGGCTTCTGATTCAATAAGCAGACGTTGTTCTGCGTTTTATAGCTTGGCGGCCATATCCTTCCATTGGAGACCTCAACCTTTAGTAATCCACCTTCAAACTGCCGCCCCTTGAGAAGTAGGCTTTTTGATCCACTACCATATATCGCAGATAAATCTATTAAAGGAGTCGATGATACTATCTGGAAATTTAAATTTAATAAAAAGCATCGTTTATATTGTAAAGTTTTAAAGTTTAATGAATTCTCATTAAAAATCAGATGTCCGTTTTTCGGTACAAATAACACAGGTCTGCGATTATTATTTTTTAAGTTTTTTTTTTGTTAAATGGATATTATTTGTTTTAATTGTCTTAAAAGTAATAGAAAACAGTATCCATTAGATATATATCATGTCGCATTTATCAGATTTAGGTGATATATTATTTGAATACGAAAAAGAAGAAATCAAAAATGTTACAAAATTAATGAGAATCATTTCAAAATATTTTGTAAAGTTTTATTGAGTCTATAGCTATTAAAATACAACATTAAGGTATACATGAAGAAAACAATTAATAATAACGTTTTCTTTTTTTTCTTTTTTATTTCATCTCAGTTTATCATCCAGCAATAGTCAGTTATCGTATTATCGTCCCAACGTCTTTGATCTCTTCTTTCCATTTCTTTTATGTCCTGATGAAACCGTTCACCTTGTTATTCACTGTAGTTTGTAGTTCTTCAGTGTAGATTTTTGGGAAACAATCAATGTGAGACTTCAATTATAAAATACAACATTAAGGTATACACGAAGAAAACAATTAATAATAACGTTTTCTTTTTTATCTTTTTTATTTGATCTCAGTTTATTATCCAGCAATAGTCAGCTATCGTATTATCGTCCCAACGTCCTTGATCTCTTCTTTCCATCTCTTTTATGTCCTGATGAAACCGTTCACCTTGTTCTTCACTGTAGTCTGTAGTTCTTCAGTGTAGCCTTTTGGGAAACAATCAGTGTGAGACTTCAAAAAATGAATTTTCAGACCCATGTTACAACCTAAATCTTTATAGGCCTTTAATATTTCCTGGACAATATTTTTGTACTCAGGATCTTTTGTGTTGCCTAGAAACTTAGATACGACATTTTTAAAGCCATGCCAGGCGTTTCGTTCCAAGGTTGTCATCACTTTTTCAAATTCTGTATTGCTAATCAGGTTCCTGATGTCAGATCCCGTGAATATTTCCTCTTTCAACTTCGCATCAGATAAGCTAGGGAAACATGAACATCGCTCTCGGCCGTCATCCACAAGATGGCTGGTAGCGATGGCTGGTGGAACTCCGTCGCCTCATATTTCGAGGCGGTTAAGCTCGCAAAGAAGACGGCGGAGAGAGTTAGGGAGCAGACCAGCCAGCTCCCCTCCCGTGGTCTATTTCTACGGCGGCGGCGTAGGGTCTGCAATGATTTGAGGCTGCCGTAAAAAGGATCTGCGGGCGATGGTGAAAAACTTCACCACTGCTTTGCAGATGATCGCTGTGTTCTAAATTTTGTGATAAAGGCATTTTGAAGCTGTTAGTGTTAGTAGAAACTGATATGGGTAATTCGAGTCTATGTGGAACTGGCTTTGTTACAAACGAAACCTCAGGATACATAATTTTGGCGTGGTTTTTTTAATTATATCCTGTTACATTAATCAACCAAATATAATAATCATCTGTATGATTTTTTTGTTTCCGCCACAACATAGGAATACCGAATGACAATGATTTTGATTTACCATAAGTCCGCTGTCTTAACATTTCAACACATAGACGGCATACTGTATGCGGAACCCATCATTTTTCTTGGTAACCTCATTCCGAAGTAAGCATAATAAGCATTTTTTACAAAGTCTGTTATTTTTAATCTTTGCTTAACTAATATATATTGTCCGCAAATATAGCAAAATACATTTGTATTGTTTTTGCAACTCCGAGGAGCCATAGTTACAGATTTAATAAAGCAATATTTTATTACACTTTTTTGGCGGTTTAAACCACTATGATTAATCATAGACTACATAAAACTTTTTTTTTGTCACTTTTTCTCACAGGGGAAAGACAGGTCAGTAACAATAGACTATATAATGGTTGGTCATAGAGTATAGAATAGAACTATAAATCATGAAATCTTTAAAAAAAAACAAACGAACTTACCGATCTAACGGACTATTATAGTATATTTATCTTTATGCAAAAAGAATGTGACATGATACGTTAAAACGAAGATATTTGCTATATACAGACTTACATCTACATGTTTGTGATGAATTTATTTAAAAAACATTTTCATCGCAAACCTGTGCAATTAAAATCACTTACTCTACTAGGGTGTGGATGATTCTTAAGACAACCTTTGCTCTGGAAAGTCTCCGGCCTCGTCAGATTGAGGCATCTGATGTCAGAGAAACGGTGAACGGGGTCATCGTCTGGCACCTTGATTGGAATACACTCTCGATCGGTTTTACCCTTTGGCGTACAGCAGTATGGTTTCCAAACGATATAGTTGACTGAAATGAAGCATGAAATGAGCATATCTCTTTCAGTTCAGTTATATATTTATCAACCTATAAATATCTCTTCGTTGAACAAAATCCTTTTCATGACGATAGATACTGGCACAATTGCCACAACAGCCTACGATAAATAGGCAAATTCAACACCACATACTGATGCGGACATGAATGGACGGAGATGAATGGACAATATTACCTTAACCAATATGAACCTTAGCTTTATATTTGATGGCGGTAATAAGGATTTTGTTAAATCAAATCATCAAAAATACACGTCTTGTTTGTCTAAAAACTAATTACTTCCACCAAGTTCCAACTCTCTAAGGCGAAACTGTATCTGATGCTGACAACTTTGAATTCCCTATGATATATTAAATTTTGAACTGTCGACTACAGTAATGAAACAACTATCGTAAAATTAGTGATCTTATTCAAGATCAAATGTCAATATCAATACAGTTTCTTTGTCCATTATAAGTATAACTATGGCTGTGTGTAATGTATTGCTACCATGACATGTTTATACAAAGTTGTGTAAATAAGGTTATAAAGGTCTATCACCTGTATCATGAAGGGAGGCAATATCACTGGATAGCAATGCCCAGCCGTAAGTGGAAAGGTATGAAAATACGTTGCTCGGTACATGACCCTCTGCTAGGAACTGGGTTCGTAGATATCTTGGAAGTGGCATATCGTTTCCACTTTTTGCTTTCCTTGGCTCGTCACCTAAAATATTAAAGACCTTATATGCGAGCTGCAACTAATGTATTATATTAGGAAGTTGAAAGATATGATGCATTTCAAAATTAAAGACATTCTTGTAAATAATTATTTCCCAGCAAACTACAATTCTTTGAACGTTGATAGTGACGTCTATTATTAAATACGTCAAGTTTCCACACGTTGGAGTAATATCATTTTAGTTTAATTCAAACTAATGATATGATACATACATTATTACTATTTTTTTAATTTTAACAATTATATCAATTATTTGAAGTACATTTTTTTTTACTTTGCATTAAACTTTGCGTTGCGTCAAAACGGTACCGATAATATTTATACATTTCAAACGTTGTATGTGATTCCTTTAGTAAACCTGAAATACGTTGGCGCACAAATCATTACAATTTTTCCAATCTATACATTAGACGAATAACGTTGAAGACATAGTTCAGCCCATGGTGCAGGTATGGGACATATGGTCGAGGATAGTATGAAATATAAACATGCTCCAAAGGTAATTAAATATCAAGGAATTATTTTCTAAACCTACCGTCAATGAAACTGGTTGGTAGAACGTTACGCAAAGGTGTATGCGAGGCGCCCCGTGTTGGATTCTGAAGGTTGTTACAAGACCCATCGCTTCTTCTGCCTTCGTAAGGATCGCAAGGTTCAATTTCGTTTACACACCAACTGGTAGAAAACAAGAGTATGGATAAGAAAATCATAATTAACTATCTCTGTAAACGCAACAATTTATAATAGACAACTGGAGTTGCTCTTCTGTGTTTCATTTATTACTAAATAGTTGTTAAGCACGAGCGTTAAGTTTTTTTTTCGATCTGACTACGCTATTGACCTAGCAAGGTCTTAACAGCTTCACCGGATTACTAAGGCGAGCGAATAAGGCACTCGACCGATTTTATTTGGTCAACTAGCTCAAGGGTGCACGTAACACCTCGGCATGAGCTGTTACCTGATACATGCAATGGCGTTATGTTATTGCAAATTGTAACGGAACTGCTGCTACAATTTGCAATAACATTGCTTTACGTCCGTAACAAAAAGCATAGTAAACTGGAAGAAAGATTATTACTACACATTACAAAACAAAGTCCTCTGCCTTGTCTGTCTGTCTGTTCACGATAAACTCAAAAACTACTGAACAGATTTCACCAGTAGATAAAATTTTTCATAAGGAAGGTTTAGGTATATAATTTGTCAAGTTTTTGGTATCATTAGGGCGGGATAACGTCCGCCGGTTCCGATAGTTATGTATATCCGATAGTACACGTTTCTATAGTACTATAATTTGTAAGTCTAGTTTATTCGAAACCATCAATATACAAAGCCCTGGTGGTAGAGTAGTTTGATCAGTGGAATGTCAATTCGACATCCGTAGGTTAGAACCCTGGCATGTACCAATGATATTTTTGAATTCGCGTACATTTACTCGTCGAAATTTATATACGTCACGTTGACGGTGAAGGAACACATCACGAGGAAACTTGAATCTGACAAATGTTCTTGTAATACCACTGTCAAATGGACCGCTGTGGATTTATCGGAGTTTGGAATCGCAAATATATCGTGGAATGTCTTGGTGAACATGCCGATATCTTCCATCAGGAAGAGGCCTATGGTCCTGCAGTAAGTCTCTAACAGGCCAATATGATGGTAAATATGATATGATATTCCGTCGAATTAATAGATAAAACATTTTTACAAAAAAAATAAACCGCCTTCGACGTGAAATACAAATAAGGCACTAAAAAGCGAAAAATAACGGAATTATTCAATTAACCAAATTAATAAAAAATATTGATATTCGCGCTACCTAATAATATATTTGAAGTCGATGCCAACCTACATTCATATCATCTACATACAAAGTTTGGGTCCACTGTCGTGACCCACAATGTATATCTGTATAGTATACATACATATTTTATTACCTGCAACAATTTTTTTTTTGTTATATTCATTTATGGCATCGACTTCAAATATATTATTAGGTAGCGCGAATATCAATATTTTTTATTTCATTTGGTTAATTTAATAATTCCGTTATTTTTCGCTTTTTAGTGCCTTATTTGTTTCCACATCGAAGGCGGTTTAGTTTTTTTTGTAAAAATGTTTTATTTCTCCATTTTTAGTGTCCATAAATATATCTGGTTTCTAATGGGTATAATAAATCGGTTCCAATTTCACGAAAATATGTAGAGACGAAGTGGGTGAAAATCAAATAAACGATATTTCACCCCCTTAGGGGTTGAATATTTTATATTAACTTATATCTAAGTCGCGAGCGTGAAGGACGTTATCCCGCTCTGATAATAAAAAAAAATCTTGACAATTTATACCTAAATCTTCCTCATGAATCACTTCATCTACTGGTGAAAGCCGTATGAAAATCCGTCCAGTAGTTTTGGAGTATAAGTATAGCGAACAGATTGACAGACAGACAGAGGACTTTGTTTTATAATATATAACAATAATATACAAATTATTTAATAGTTAAATGAAATGAAATTGTAAATTTTGATAGTCCGGTGAAGCTGTGAAGAGGTCAATAGCGTAGTCAGTTCGAGAAAGTGCCATATACATAACTACAATTAAAATTTACATTTTTTTTTTCTCGAACTGACTACGCTATTGACCTCTTCACAGCTTCACCGGACTATCAAAATTTACAATTTCATTTCATTTAACTATTAAATAATTTGTATATTATTGTTATATATTATAAAACAAAGTCCTCTGTCTGTCTGTCAATCTGTTCGCTATACTTATACTCCAAAACTACTGGACGGATTTTCATACGGCTTTCACCAGTAGATGAAGTGATTCATGAGGAAGATTTAGGTATAAATTGTCAAGATTTTTTTTTATTATCAGAGCGGGATAACGTCCTTCACGCTCGCGACTTAGATATAAGTTAATATAAAATATTCAACCCCTAAGGGGGTGAAATATCGTTTATTTGATTTTCACCCACTTCGTCTCTACATATTTTCGTGAAATTGGAACCGATTTATTATACCCATTAGAAACCAGATATATTTATGGACACTAAAAATGGAGAAATAACGTCCTCTGCTAAACTTTGGCAATGACCGTTCTAACGCGTCGAAAGTTACGTTGACTTTAGGATCCTTATAGGAAAAGCTTCTAAAATGTAACAGGTTTTTTATAATGTTATTATAGCGTACAAAAAGCTGCCCGACAACAAAAACAGATTTGGTTAGCATGCAGTGCTGGTATAAAGATTTTAGCAGACATATAAGCGTTATTTCGATTAAGTAAAGAAGAGATTAAGCTTGGAATTTGATATTTCTTTCTGTTCTTATTATGGGTTACGCGGTTAACTAAAACCGCCTTTCATATTAGATGACGAAGTGGTTTAAAATGATGACACGCTAAGTTAAGACGAGGTCTGACTTTCCAGTGCATTTGCCGGAACACACCTACATTGTTATTGTAGCTTATGAAAACAATTCGGAGAAAAATGGAAAAGTTACTATCTTCTAGCCTTAAAGACGTCGGTTTAAGTGGCTTAAGTTAAGTAAGTTGGCTTAAGTGTAATTTATGAATAAAAGCACACAGGCGAACGAAATATTACTATTACATGCACATTTTTTCTTGATTCTCAATAAATATGAAAGTTGTTACTGCAAAACATGGTAAATGAGTCTCTCTTTGTTTGTATGATAATTTTGGTGGTTAGTATAGTCTAAATATGTAGTATAAAACGTTATCAATTGCATATAATGCCTTTTTTTAATCCAAAGAAGTATAACTTCCAATGCGCGTACACACATATGTTTCTTTGTTACACTATTTACCAACAATTTCAAAAGTTTCGCTAAATAAATTATCAATTTATAAAAAACATTCAACCACTCCGAGTATCAAAGTTCGTTTATTAACATTATGTAAATATGACAGTATAATTTAAAAAATATACACGGTTTGAGTAAAGGTGCGATGACCGAATATGCAAATTTTTCTATCGCGTATTTATTTGCAACTGTTATACGATATAGTTATAAGGTTATCGACTTTAAAATGTAGCTTCATAACTAATACGGCAAAGGTCACGATATATAACTCTGTCTAATCTATCTAAATTAAAAAAAACTGAGGTCTGCCGTTGTGCGCACTTGCTACAAATTATTTACTGGATAAATTTCGATCAAATTATTTAGTTTCAATATTCAGACAGTTGGTCCTTATTTAATGATAAATATTCATTAATTATATCTTCATTCAATGTAAAATTCTTTAATTTAAGTAGCAACGGTTCATATGTACTACGTATTCAATGACTTGTGAAGTACGAATGTACGATGTACGAAAGTACGAATGTGTTATATATATAAAACATGTCCTATATTATACCGGTGTATAAACTATCACTATATCAAATTTCGTCAAAATCCGTCTAGTAGTTTTTGCACGAATTCCGTGCAAACGACACGCATACAAAAAAGTTTCAGACCATGGACATGTATTCTGTCATTGATTCTAAACCCTCCAGAGTATTTTTCTTTAAAAAATATAATGTACAGATTTCACCCAGCAATCCTTTTATTTATACTTCTATACTAATAATAGGTATTTACCTATGAAATTGCCGTTCTGCAGTACTGGCTATTTGAAATCAAAATAATTTGTGTTTGGCTAAGAATTCTAATTTCAAATTAATTTTATTTTAAAAACATGGAATTCTTTTTACAAAAGTGGTCATTTGTTTATTGGTTAGTGTTACATTTTCATCACATTTCAATCTTTTTTGTCATCATGGATACGTTAAAAATTCGAGTAATTATGGAATATGAGTACCGTCGTGGCAGCAACGCGGCACAAGCGGCACGCAACCTCAACGACGTTTACGGAGCTAATACTACAAACCAACGCACCACCTGTTATTGGTTTGCTCGCTTCCGATCTGGGAATTTCAACCTGAAAAATGAACCTCGCGGTCGTCCTAAGACTTTGGTCGACAATAACGAATTAAAGGCGATTGTGGAAGCTGA
>MU160025.1:76480-86718 GCA_015888305.1 Antheraea pernyi
GATTTCCCCCCAAAAAAAAAAAAAAAAAAAAAAAAAAGAGTCGCTGGCATGGCAATCCACTTTTAAGTAAATTAAATTTTGATGCCAAACTGCGTGTAGAAGCAGGTTTTTATCCAACTTCGTTAAGAGAACTTCCCTCCTGATACCAGTCACGATGCAAAATATCATATGAACTTCATCAGGTCTCAAGCTATTTCTATGATAAATTTTCCTGCGGATCCGCTCAGAGGTTTAGTCTCAATAAAGAAACAAATAGATAGACCGATAGAGTGATTTTTACATTTATAAAATTAGTGCGTGTATATCAACAATTGCCGTGGCCTCTTTTTATTGAAATTATACATGTAGTTTTTATGTTTTTAAAATGTGTGCTGTTACAAGAAAAACTCTTCCATAATATTTTCTCGGAGTCTCAGACGAATGTTACTTGTATGAATTAGTTTGATCTTAGTTTAACTGTACCTTCTCTCTTTTTTTTGTCTGTTTGATTTTGTTGTTATTATATTAATATTATGTATCTTGACATTTGTATTATTTCTCACACTCAGAATAGAAGCATTTTTCATCGGTCCACGCATTGTAGTCAATAGATGGGATATTATTACAGCTTGTCAATCGGTTTCTGAAATACGTTTTTGGACATATAATAAAACATCAATATTTTCTTCCAAAAAAGAAATACAATCCAGTCCAGACAATCCAGACGATCGTTACCAGTATAAACTACAAAAATTAAAAATCTTTGCCAATAGCTACAACAGGTAATGACAAAACATTATAACCACTGTATAAATGGCAAAAACTATCGTAATACGAGGGCGATTCGGAAATTTCTTAGCCTAGCACAAAAAGCGCGGTATAAACAGAAAAAAATTAAGTGTTTTGGAAACTTCCATCTCTGCTATGAACACATGTTAAATTTTGTTTCGATCTAGCAACTCCTTCATATAGAAACAGGTGTTCACAAAAGACGCATCCGCGATTTTTTTACAATGTTAAAATTATAAATGCGTGGTGTCATTAAATATTTACATAAAAAAGGTTTATCGGGATTTACATATAAAAGGTTTATGGTGAATGTGTTAGGTGAAAGTGCTCCTTCATATGCAACAGTAAAAAATTGTGTTGCTGAATTTAAACGTGGTCGTACAAGCATTGAAGATGAACCACGTAGTGGACGTCCAAAAACAGCAACAACAACAGAAATTGTAGCCAAAGTGCATGATATGGTATTAAATGATCGACGAATAAAAGTGCGTGAAATAGCTAATATCATGGGCATCTTAAATGATCGAGTCCATTTAATTTTGCATGAAGAACTACAGATGAAAAAGCTTTCTGCAAGATGGGTTACCGCATTTGTTAACAGTCGATCAAAAATGCATAAGAATGAACATTTCTCAAGCTTGTTTGGATCGTTTTAAGCAAAATAAAATGGATTTTAAGCGTCGTTTCATAACTGTTGATGAGACATGGATCCACTACTATACTCCAGAGACAAAAGAACAATCCAAACAATGGACTGAAGCTGGAGGAAGTGCCCCAAAGAAGGCAAAAACAATTCAATCGGCTGGTAAGGTTATGGCAACGGTTTTTTGGGACTACAAAGGTATTTTATTGATTGACTATCTGCAAAAGGGTAAAACAATAAATTCAGAGTACTATTGCAACCTTTTGGATCAATTAAATGTACAAATTCGAGAAAAACGTCCTGGCTTACAACACAAAAAAAATATTTTTCATCAAGACAACGCACCAGCGCACAAAAGTATTTTAACAATGGCTAAAATCAACGAATTAAAGTACGACTTGCTTGACCACCCACCTTATTCTCCTGATTTAGCTTCCAGTGACTTTTACCTGTTCCCAAATCTAAAAAAAATCCTTGCTGGCAAGCGTTTTACCTCAAATGAAGATGCAATTACAGTTGTAAACCACTATTTTGAAGACCTCGAGGAAAACTATTTTAATCAAGGGATAGAATTGCTAGAAAAGCGTTGGACTAAGTGTATTGAAGTTTCAGGAGATTATATTAAAAAAAAAATATTTTTGAAAAACTAACTATTCTCTTTCATTAATAGGCTAAGAAGTTTCCGAACCGCCCTCGTACTACTGTCAAGTTTCGAAATCGGTAATTGTATACATTTTTTCAGAAATTATGACAACACATTTACCCCTAAAATTGGCAAATACGTTTGTCCCAGGAAAATTAAAAGTTTTTTTAGTTACGTATAAATGAAACGAAGGTATAAAATAAGCGCTTTTTTCTATAGACTGCTGTTTAATGATAAACAAATCATTGCTGTCGTGACTGAACATCTATCCTTGAAACGCTTCTTAATATAAAATCCTAATTAAACTCAAAGTGTGTACCTATTACTGTTACTCTCTTGATAGTTCAGTGAGTTACTAATAGAGAGCTAATTAATATAAGGTTCACATCATGCAGACGTCCATTCTGTGTGGATATTGAAATCGTCAGCTACTACTAAATCCGTTGTTAATACTAAACATGCTAATTCTATTATAATACTTGCCAAAATTATCTTACGCAAATTAGCAATGTTAACGAAATTCGTATGGTATACAATAAATTTACCCCGGTCCAATTCTCAAAAATGCTTTAGGCTGTATTTCTGTGATTGAGTCTCCAACGTCAGACAGAGTTCTAGCAATAGTCGCCTTTCTTATTTCATATAATTGTTCTGAAATTTATTATATATAATTTTAAACCTATAATTATTTATATAACTGGCGATCATGGGAATCGAGGGCTTTACAATATAACTAGCAACGGTTTACGAATCCACACGTAATTTTGTAGTTCAATGAAGCTCTTAAGTCCTTGCTAGGCCAATAGCGTAGTCAGTTCGAAAAAGGAGTTTATAATCGTCGTTTTCTACTATTTACTATTATTTCATTTCATTAAAATAATAATAAGTATATAGGCTAACTTTCATCCCGAAAAAGTACTGTTACTGAAGGATACCTCAAATCTATATTAACGGGAATGAAGCCGTGGGTAAAAGCTAGATAATAGCCATGTTTTATGTCTAATTACACTACTCCCAAATTAGTAAAATATTGGAGAATTAAAATTGAAACATACCATCAATGAACTAAGTGGGTAAGGCGTTGAAAACAGGCGTATGATCCATTCCTCGTGTCGGGTGTTCGAGATTGTTGCATGATCCATCGATCCTTCTGCCTTCATAAGGATCACACGTCTCTATTTCATTCACGCACCAACTAATAACGAATAAATACATAACGTAAACAGCAACAAAATCACAATTAAAATACAGGAATAACTTACATATAGTGTATAGAACGATTATCATATGTATCACGGCGAGTGTTCTGAAGTGTTGTTTAACCTCATCACATCTTCTCCTTTGCACTTCAAAACTATACGGGTGGGAATATAATATCCACAGGTTAACTTAATATTTTTTATCTCTGTCGTACTGTGAAGATGTGGAAACACCTCTCACCCAATGTGTCCTCTTCCTCTTACGATATCGGTTAATTCAAACGAGGCGTGTAGAAGCATTTGTGCAGGTCGGCATGATAACGATGTCTGCCGTTGGCACTTACCAATAACTCTTGCCATTGTTTATGGACTGTACGGTACTACTTCCCATCGGGTATTACGCAGTCATTATGCCGAACTAGTTTCTAAAAAAGGATTTTACGCAACTCCAGGATATTATTGACATTTAAACGTGCTCGTAATTAGTGACGAAATATATATGAAAAATTCTGAGTTGTTTTAATTAATTAAGAATTGCAATATCTTAACACACGAAAGTATATATTTCTTGTTTTTTTTTTTTGTCAATGACGTTTTCTATTAAAAGCAATGAATGAAATTGTTGCAACCGAATACAATTTATTTTTCTGTATTTATTTCGTGTATCACCTATAAGGTTCTTTTTTTGAGCATTGACTAAGCTATTGTATATCCTATATAATATAATAAGAATGTACGTCTAACGTGTCTGTGCTTTTTAGATTTTGTGAAAAAACTCTTGAAGTTTTCTTTAAAAAAGTAATAAAACATTTCAACCATTTTTTTAAATGTCTTTCTGTCTGTCTATCTGTTCGTTTGAACACGCATCACTCCTAAAGTACTACGTTAACGTTAATAACTCACCAAGAAAATTATAAAACATATCCTCGAGTAACATTTAAACTTGGTATCAGGGGCATTTCACGTGAAGCGGACAACGAAAAAAAGGTGAGGTTCTGAAATTCGTTCATATTCAGTCTATTTGGACTTCTAGTAGTTATGAATGTGAATGCATCATTTTTTTTTCTATCACGTTTATTTGTCAAGTTATGGGATTCTAAAGAACAGTCACACCTGAAATTCAGATTTTTTGGAAGTAGTTTTTCGAATTGAACAAATTTACAATAAATATTAAACGCAGCGATTTATATAATAAAACTTGGAAAAACTTTTTTTTTTATGTCCAAAATCAAAAAACAAAATTCGAAACAACATTTTAATAACTTGGGCATTTTTTTTATTACATTAAAACGTAGCTTAAAATACACATAAAATATAATATAACTGTTAAAGTGGGCACAGAATTGGTTAAGGAGATAGATCGATTAATATACATGTATGTCGCACTGTACTAAGATCTGGGACTAGCATATTTAGGCGAAGTTCCGTGAAAATAGACATACTCAGTAAAACTGTTGAGTAAATATTATAAAGACAATAGAATGAAATAACACGGCAATAGAGACAAAACGTATTTACTTTATAATTTTTACAGTTTAATAAAGGGAATTTATGTCAGAGCCGGTGGTATTTACATGAAGACCTTTAGGAATCTTCGATCAACAATAACTAGATATCGCGTCGGCGCGAAAAATATGTCTCGGTAAATAACAGCTCACTTGAAATGTGAGCTTTTATTTTGTTTAGTTTGTTTGAAACACAGCCAATGTAAGCACGTTTCACATGCCGCAGTGTATTCAAAAGATGCAAAAATAATACCCGAAAACGCAATTTAACGGCCGGAGTATCTTACTTACGCTAAATACATGTTGAATAAGTTATATTTTAAGCTTTAAACTAACTAATAATATCAAATTTTGAACATAATTACCGATTTTATACCTGTGGTACAACCAAGGCTCTTCAACCACGCACAATGACGGGAAAAAGTACGTTATGTATTGCGTGTTAAGGTTGAATTCACACTAAATGTTGTTTATGTTGTCTTTTCATTTGTTAGGGAAGTAATTTATTGCTTTGCTCGTTTTATCGTGAGTATTAGATAATATTTATAAGATTAATATATAATATATATATAGATTAATATATATTTATTAGATAATTATATTTATAAGATAGATAACATTTGTGACTTTATTACAAATTGTCATGGTTGTAATTAGGTTGAACTTAAAACTGTTGTATACTTTTTTTCTCCCTTTCTTAGTAAACAAATAGCTACACATAAGTATATATTTACGCGGACAGCTTTTAGCTTCGATTTTGTATGTGACCCTGTATCTAGTTATTGTTGATCGAAAGTTGGAATAAAGGCATGCAACTTTTTTGTTCCTTAAATAGTAATTGCAGATAATATATAGCTTTGTTTACATATTTTGTTAAAGATAATAAATAACTCTTTTTTCGGCTAACAGATGCCGTCACTAGCTGCATTTTATTAACACAATATTCTTGTCTATTGCTACTTTTAATATGTATCCTTCTATTCGGTCATATAATATTGAACATGTGTAACACGTATGAGTAATAACTACCCCAAATCATTTTTAGAGCTTGAATGAGCAGATAAAAGATGCTATATATTAATATCACATCTTTTAAGAGCGTTATCTTCCGAAAGATTTATTACAGGCTTTACAGGTCTATCAGAAAGAGTGGCGCTACTGAGGATGAATATCAATAGCTTAGAATTAAGCATTATTCAAGTTTACGCTCCAACAGAGGCTTCTGGAGACGAGGAATTGGAATTTTTCTATAGTACTATTGACAAAGCCATACATACATCTCTCAGAAAATAACATTATAGTCATGGGCGACTTTAACGCCAAAATAGGACAAACCAGTCCCAATGAAAACGTCACAGGTAGCTACGGATATGGTGATAGAAACAGTCGTGGAAATAGACTCATCAATTTTGCGTATGAGAATAATTTAGCTATTATGAACACCTTTTTCAAAAAAAACAACAAACAAAGATGGACTTGGAGATCACCTAACGGTAGAGTAAAGAACGAAATAGACTATATTCTAACAAATTTAAACAGAAACATATACGATATACAGGTCTTAAACATCACTTATCCCTCGGACCATAGACCAGTAAGAGCATCATTAAATATTCTTCCCAAAACAAAAAGTCGTAGAAAGTTCGGTCAGTGTCCCAGATTCCAATTAAAAAACGAAGAAGAAATACAAACATACAAACAAGCATTGAATAGCTACTTAATAAACCTACTAGAGAACTGGAGAGATGAGGACACTATTCAGAATCGCTATGACGATATAACGAACGCAATAGACACCAGCTTGAAAATAGCTCACGAGGCTTCACATAATATAAATTCAAGGAAAAACCAAGTATTATCAATACGGACAAAAGCGTTAATCTGCAGGAGACAAGAATTACAAAAAACAAAACCGAAATCAAGAACAATGAAAAATGAACTAAAAGCTCTATACAAACTCATAAGTAAACGTATTAATTTAGACTATAAGGCGCACCGCACCAGAACCATTGAAAAACATCTTAATACCACAAATAGTGTCAAGAAAGCATACAAAGAACTGAGAACACATAAACTATGGATCGAAGAGTTGAGAGACAAAACAAAAAATACCCAAAATAGAACAGAAATACTGAAAATAGCAACAGAATTCTACAAGAAACTATACAGTGCACCAAATCAATATGCATATGAATTACCAGACACTAATAAAGTAGAGACGAGAGAAATAATCGACGAATCCGAAGTGGTTCAAAAGATTAAATCACTAAAAATGGAGAAAAGTCCAGGCCCCGACAAGATCACAAATGAAGTCATAAAGACTGGATGCGAGTTTCTAGCAAAACCATTAACTCTACTTTTTAACCTGATACTGCACAGCTCATATACTCCTCATCAATGGACAGAATCAAACATCATCTTGCTCTACAAAAAAGGAGACCCTAATAACATAAATAACTACAGACCTATAAGCCTATTACCTTCTCTATACAAATTGTTCTCCTCAATAATGGAGAAAAAAATAAGAAAGAGCACAGATAAATACCAACCCATTGAACAGGCAGGCTTTAGAAGAGGTTTTTCAACAGTGGATCACATACACTCGCTAGAAATGCTGATAGAAAAATACCAGGAGTTCAAGAGACCACTATACATTGCCTTCATCGACTATCAAAAAGCATTTGATTCTCTGTTCCACTCATCGATATGGGAAACACTACTATCACAAGAAGTGCCACTAGATTGCATAAAAACTCTAAAAAACATCTACGACAACAGTACTAGTAGAGTGAAGCTGGAAACTACAGGACCACCCATACAAATAAGAAAAGGCGTACGACAGGGGGACCCACTCTCGCCTACTATCTTCATAGCGGTGCTAGCAAACAGTGATTCATTACAGATATTCAAACTAAATAGACTCTATACACCAGTTATATGTTTTCGCATATGAGAATCTAGAAAATAGCAAGTTCGTTTGAAAAAAATATATCAGTAAGTGACACAAACTTAAATTAATATCATTGTTTAGATTCTAAGAACAAAAACTAGAAAAAAAACTAATATACAAATATGGTAGCTCCAATGTTCAGAATAGTCTTTTTGAACTAATTTTGCAGATATGGCAGTATGAAGAAGTACCCCAAGACTGGAAAGATGCTTCTATTTGCAAAATTTACAAAGGTAAGGGAGACTCATCTGACTGCGGGTCTTACAGAGGCATAGCTATACTCAGTGCGGCTGGTAAGATCTTGGCCCATATTCTCAACTCTCGGCTGAGCGAGCTGGCCGAGCGTATTTTGCCAGAAACTCAGTATGGTTTTCGCCCAAATAGAGGGACCGTGGACGCTATATTTGTGGTAAAACAACTTCAAGAAAAGAGCATAGAACAACGACGCCCACTATACATGTGTTTTATCGATCTAGAAAAAGCATTCGACAGAGTTCCCAGATGTGCTCTTTGGAACGTACTTGAGAAAATTGGTTGTCCTCCAAAGTTCATAAACCTTATACGCCAATTCCATGAGGGCATGACGGTTAGGGTGCAACATGATAACGATTATACGGACCTCTTTTCGGTTACTAGTGGCGTTAAGCAGGGATGCGTCATGGCCCCTACCCTCTTTGCCGTCTATTTTGCCGCTGTAGTGAGGGACGCATCTATGGGTTGTGCTGAACAAATTACACTGCATGTTAGGACAGATAAGAGCGTCTTTGATTTAAGTCGTTTCAGATCCAAACGCATGGTGCATGACGTATCCGTCTTTGACGTCCTATACGCAGATGACGTTTGTTTGATGGCAGAAGACCCTGTTACTATGCAGTATTTTTTGGATCGCCTACATCATTCCTGTACCAAGTTTGGTTTAGTCATAAGCGCCTCTAAAACCCAGGTATTAAAGCAACCACCATGTGGCGACATAGTAGGCTCATCACCGATAATCTTGGAAGGTAAGATTCTCGATGAAGTACCATCATTTCGATACCTAGGCAGTTATATTCGTTGCGATAACCGTCTAGAGACTGAAATCTCGTCAAGGATATCGAAAGCGGCCTGGTCCTTCGGAAAACTACGGGCCAGAGTTTGGGATTCTCACGATCTGAAACTACACACTAAAATCGCTGTGTATAAAGCTATTGTACTTCCCATACTGCTTTATGCCTCTGAGACATGGTGCCTCTATAGAAGCGACATAAGGAAACTTGATGTGTTTCACATGAGATGCTTACGATCGATACTTCGTGTGAAATGGCAGGACCATATACCCAACTCTGAAATCCTACGGCGGAGTGGGCTCAGCGGAATAGAGTCGCTACTTATTGCACGCCAGCTGGGATGGTGCGGTCACATTGTACGTATGAATGACTCCAGGTTGCCTAAGTCAGTGTTTTATTCACAGCTGAAACATGGAAAGCGCAAGCCTGGGGGCCAATACCTCCGCTACAGAGATGTGATCAAGCGCCATCTCACCGCGTGTAATATACCTTCACACAGGTGGGAAGCGCTTGCGCAACAGAGATCAGAATGGCGCAACTCTGTTAAAAAGGCAGTAGAAACTTTCGAGGAACATCGACTACACAATCTCGATGCAAAACGCCTCTCCGCAAAGAACCGCCCCAAGCCTTCCTATTTTTACGCCCTAAATTGCTTCGGTCAGTTACACTGTGCGCCTTGTAACCGTACCTTTAAAACAAAATCTGGTTTCGCGAGTCACATTCGCTCTCATTCACGAAATTAACAAGGTTCGCTGTTGACGGACACGTCAAGGAGGACATCATCATCAGGTATGAATACTAAGATTCTGTTATAATGGTACTGGTCTTCACTAGACTGTTAAAAAGCGTAAACTGTTGATCTAGTACTTCTATGCTAAATATTGTAGTATAAACTCAATACCAATTCAGTTATTCTAAAACGGCATTTCATCAGAATGTTGAGAAATTATGCCTTTATTCGAGACCATGAGTCTAAACATTTGATCGCAAAGTCTCATGTTTCTAGCTATTATCTGCAATTTAACCATACTTTCCACACCAAACCTTTGAGACATTATACCTTAATCTGTCATTGTGACATATCTGAGCGCAAATTAGATGTTTCTAGCTATTATACAGCATGACTGGTTAAATAGTTGCAATACTCTCACAGATTACTCACTACTTGCTTCTCATTCTAAATCAATTAAAAAATAGGTGCTTAATATTTGACCTAATTATCTCGAGAAACGCTAAACTGATATACACTCAACATCAGGTGATTTACGCAAAAATGAACTGGTGTAATAAATGAATCATGCTCTGTCGCGGACTTTGGACCGCGCCCCGTTGCCCTTTGTTCGACCCTGCGGCGTTCCCATGATAAGCAGTTATGTCATGTTTAACCTTGAAAATCGCCCCTTGAATTTTGTTCATTGAAGCTAGGTTTGATTTTTTTACGGCTAAAAGTATCCTATCCATACTTTTAAAAGTTTTAGAACAAA
>MU160025.1:88158-118366 GCA_015888305.1 Antheraea pernyi
CATAAAAACTCTAAAAAACATCTACGACAACAGTACTAGTAGAGTGAAGCTGGAAACTAGAGGACCACCCATACAAATAAGAAAAGGCGTACGACAGGGGGACCCACTCTCGCCTACTATCTTCATAGCGGTGCTAGAGTCCATCTTTAACAAGCTAAACTGGGAAAAAAGTTGGCATAAATATAAATGGAAGGTACTTGAGTCACTTGAGATTTGCCGACGACATAGTCCTGCTATCAGAAACTACAAATCAATTGCAAGAAATGATAAATAGTCTACATGAGGAAAGTCGGAAAGTGGGCTTGGAAATAAATTTAACAAAAACTAATATCATGACAAACTATATCGCAAGACCTATATATCTTGAAAATTCATATTTAACATATGTTGATGCTTACATTTATCTGGGAAAGCAAGTTTCATTCAATCAACAAAATAATGAACTGGAAGTAGAAAGAAGAGTCAACATCACATGGAAAAAGTTCTGGAGCCTCAAAGAAATACTCAAAAGCGATATGAGCATACGGTTGAAAACGAAAGTCATGAATACCTGCCTACTTCCCTCATTAACATACGCCTGTCAAAGTTGGAAATTTACTAGGAAAATAAAAAATAAAATTACATCTTGCCAAAGGAGTATGGAAAGAAGCATCTTAAAAATTAAGAAAATCCAAAAGATCCGCCATTCCATCATAAGAAAGAAAACAAAAGTCATTGACGCTCTCAGCTACTCACAAAAGCTAAAATGGCGATGGGCTGGACACGTAGCGAGGCTCAGCGACAACCGTTGGACCCAAAATACAACATCATGGGCAGGTCCACCAGGACAGAGAAAAAGAGGAAGACCCAATGCACGCTGGGCAGACGACATAACAAGAGTAGCAGGTACTCAATGGCTGCGAGTGGCAGAAAATAGAGAACACTGGTCATCTCTGGAGGAGGCCTTTACCTTTCATTGAGAGGGTTCTTGCTATTGTTTTTTTTTATTTTTATTTTTTTCAAATGTACCATAACTAGTAAGTAAGTTTAAAATGTAAATAACTCTATATACACATTGTTACTGAAAGAGAAGCAAGAAATAAAAGGCTTTTTTATTTTATTTATTTATCTTCCGAAAAAAATCTACCTAACAAAGCACCGACCTTGTACTCTGTGTGACATGCATATACATCAATCGATCTATCTCCTTAACCAATTCTGTGCCAACTTTAAAAGTTACAGTATATTTTATGTTTATTTTAAGCTACGTTTTGATGTAATAAAAAAAGAAAAAAAAAATGCCCAAGTTATTAAAATTTTGTTTCGAAAAATTTACTTTCGGTTTTGAACATTAAAAAAAAAGTTTTTTCCAAGTTTTATTTTATTTTCAAAAAGAGCGATTATTTTGCTATATAAATCGCTGCGTTTAACATTTTATTGTACATTTGTTCAATTCGAAAAACTACTTCCAAAAAATCTGAATTTCAGGTGTGACGGTTCTTTAGAAGCCCAAAACTTGACAAATAAACGCGATAGAAAAAAAATAATGATGCATTCACATTTATATCTACTAGAAGTCACAATAGACTGAATATGAACGAATTTCAGAACCTTACCTTTTTTTCTATCTATTATACTATCGTAAGTTATTGTAATTTTAATGGCGACGTGACTTAAGTGCGAGAGGAAAGTAGATAAGTAAAATAAATAAATATAGTCAGAGGATATTTTATTACTAGGTTTTTTTATTTTTTTATTACACTTTTTATATTAGGTTCCACGCGGACGGAGTCACACACAGCTAAACCAACATTTTCTAAAAGTGTCCTTGTATTTACCGAAGCGTGAATTAAACAGGAAATCTGTCTGAAATCTTGTAGGCTGTTTAATTAATTAAGAAGTATAAGGTCTTATTAATTTTAATATTTTTACTAACGTTAATTAATTAGCACAAGAAGCACAACAGAAAGTTTGCGTTTATTTGCTTTGGGTATTGCGCCTATATGCTCTTGTTATTAGACCTTAACGACATATTATGAATAGCAAATTTTGTTGCGAATTTTACGACCAAATCAGACGACCAGAAAATGCGTGAAAAAAATATAGAAACTTGGAAAATAGTTTAACCTATTTGATTCGAATAATTTTCTGAAAATTTTCATTTAAATGCCCACGATCTGAAAAAAAGTTTCATTTGCATCGTGGTTTCATAAAACCACGCGATTTTTATTATAATGCTTGCTTTTGCCCGCGGCTTCGCTCGTCTTAGTATAAAGTTAATTTATCCCTCGGGAACATAATTGTTTCAGGCTGAAAGGTACGCTATGTCCTTTTCTGTACCCCGGATAACGTGTACACAAAATGTCATAATGACCAGTTTAGTAATTAACACGTGGCAGCGTAACACAAAAACAAAGAAACTCGTTTTTGTATTTCCTATCTATACTTAATATATAAAGCTGAACTAATATATAAAGCTGAAGTTTGTTTGTTTGTTTGGTTGAACGTGATAATCTCAGGAACTATCAGCCCGATTTGAGAAAATCTTTCGGTTTTAAATAGCTCATTTATCGAGGAAGGCTTTAGGCTATATATCATCACGCTAATACCAATAGAAGTGGAGCACCAATGAAGAATGTTTCTAAAATCGGGCATACTTTTTTCCTTTTGAGATATTTCGTTATCGTATATAATAGGTCTTTACCTATGAAATTGCCGTTCTGCAGTACTGGCCATTTGAAATCAAAATAACTTTTGTTTGGCTATGAATTCTAATTTCAAATTAATTTTATTTTAAAAACATGGAATTATTTTTTCAAAAGTAATCATTTGTTTATTGATTAGTGTTACATTTTCATCGCATTTCAATCTTTTTTGTCATCATGGATACGTTAAAAATTCGAGTAATTATGGAATATGAGTACCGTCGTGGCAGCAACTAAATTACTACTACTACTAAATTACTTGAAATAATGTTAAATTATCTCGTTTCATTTTATACACTTGATCCTTATTTAATAATAAATATTCACGATATCTTCATTCAATGTAAAGTTCTTTAGTTTAAGTAGCAACGGTTCATAAGTACTACGCATTCAATGACTTGTGAAGTATACGAATGTGTTATATATATAAAACATGTCCTATATTATACCGGTGTATAAAATATCACTATACCAAATTTCGTCAAAATCCGTCTAGTAGTTTTTACGCGAATCCTGTGCAAACGACATGCATACAAAAAAGTTTCAGACCATGAAACATATATTCTGTCATAGATTCTAAACCCCCCAGAGTATTTCTCTTTAAAAAATGTAATGTACAGATTTCAACCCGTAATCCTTTTATTTATACTTCTATACTAATATTATAAAGAGGTAAAGTTTGTGAGGTTGTAGGGGGTAATATCTGTAAACAGATTTAAAAAATCTTTTATCAATAGAAAGTCACGTTATTTGTGAGTGTCCTAGGCTATATATTACCCTGAAAAATAAAAAAGACTCTCTTGTGATTGTCGGATTTGCAAAGTAAGTCGGAGAAAAAACGGTCGAACGAAAACGTTTCTTACAAACGCTGCCTCGGTGTGGCGTCGGCCGCTGTGGGTGACTATAACGTCTATTGAGCAGTGCAAGGTACGTCTCGGCGCGTACTTCACGCTGGCGATCATTGAGTTCGTGGGGCACCCATTTGTCAAGGTTTTTTACCTTGCCAATTTGACGCAAATGGACCAATATTGTTTTGACACTAACGTCAAAAGCTGCTGCTAATTCAGCCGTAGATTGTGTATCATCAGCTTCCACAATCGCCTTTAATTCGTCATTGTCGAGCAAAGCCTTCGGATGACCGCGAGGTTCATTTTTCAGGTCGAAATTCCCAGAACGGAAGCGAGCTAACCAATAACAGGTGGTGCGTTGGTTTGTAGTGTTAGCTCCGTAAACGTCGTTGATGTTGCGTGTCGCTTGTGTCGCGTTGCTACCATGACGGTACTCATATTCCATAATTACTCGAATTTTTAACGTATCCACGATGACAATAAAGATTGAAATGCGATGAAAATGTAATACTAATCAATAAACAAATGCCTTGTTTTGGAACAAGAATTCCATGTTGTTAAAATAAAATTAATTTGAAATTAGAATTCTTAGCCAAACAAAAATTATTCTGATTTGAAATGGCCAGTACTGCAGAACGGCAATTTCATTTGTAAAGACCTATTATATTAAGGATTAGGCTACTCTGAATACACTATCTGGGTCAACTCTGCTCGTTCTATATGCTTCAATTGTTGTTGTTGTTGGTATACGAGTATTTAGTGGTACAATAGAAAAAAAAAACACAATCGACAGTTCCAAATTTACACACATCGATAAACAGAAATAATACATTAATATCATGTATATGTTATACATAATTAATATTGTTGACAATGGTAAAAAATACAACACTATAAATATATATAGTTATATCCGTACACCACATTAATGGGCTCGTCATCATTTACAAGGACATAAATATTTTGTGGTTGTAGTAGAATAGTCGTGAGTAGGCTTATACATTGTCAATCATATAGTTATTCAGGTAGAAATCTTAATTTAAAATTTTGAAATTAACGCGTTTACAAAGGTGCAATCATTTGACTTTTACTGTTAGTGTAAATAACTGTAAAAATACATGGATGAGGAGACGCGAGCACAGCTGCTAGTGTTCATGTACATCAAAGATTTAAAGTCAAAGCACATGAGAAGCCGGTTTTTCTCTAACTTCATTAAGAAAACCACTCTCCTGCTACCAGTCACGATGCAAAGTATCATATGACATTCGTCAACTCTCAGGCTACTTTTATGCAAAATTTTACTGCGATTAGCAAGGCTTAGTTCCAAAAAAGGATCAAATAGATAGAAAGACGGAGTGATTGTAAAATTTATAATATTAGTGCGTGCGTATAAATAGTTGCCGTGGCCGTTACTTATTGAAATTATGTAATGTAGTTTTTTTAATTTTCAGAATGTGTTTTGTTACAAATGAAACTCTTTTACATTATTTTGCTGGAGTCTCAGACGAGTGTTACTTGTATGGATTCATTTGATCTTAGTTCTACTGCACCTTCTCTCTTTTTTTGTTATCTATTTGTTGTTATTATTATATTTATATTATGAATGTTGACATTTGCATTATTTCTCAAATTAGTCAGAATGGAAGCATTTTTCATCGGTCCATGCTCTGTAGTCAATAGATGGAATATTACTGCAGCATGTCAATCGGTTTCTGGAATAAATTTATGGAAATATAATAAAACATCAGAGTAACGATGCGATAATAACGTATACTAAACGATAGGATCGGATACGAGTATGAACATCGAACAACAGAAATGACAAATAAATTTTTGTCGATAGCTACAACGGGCTCTTAGGATTTGATAGCACTATAAGTATCGTATAAATAGCAACAACTAGCGTTATAATGTTTTCCAATTTCGACAATGACAATATATTCACAATAAAAAGTGGTGATGATGTTTGTCCAAGGAAAGGCAGGATTTTTTGAGAATCCAGTATAGAGACCTACGTGAAATAAAACGTATGATGAAAATGAAAATGACATATAATATAAACGTTTTTCTATAGGCACCTACTGCTGGTAATATCTGGAAGGACCTCACGATGTAATGAGGAAGCTGTTTAAAGATTTCAAAATCATTGCCCTCGTGACCTTTCGAAAGTCTATCCTTGAAACGCTTGTTAAAAAAACATCCTCTTTAAGCGCTAGCTGTTTACCTATTGCTATTACTCTCTTCTTACTTCCACGAGTAACTAATAGGGAGCTAATATAAGATTTGCATACTTAGGAAACTCTGAATTAGAGCTATCACAGCTGAGATATGTAACAACCCCAAAGTATAAATTGTAAGCATGCTCATCATACAAACGTTCATTCTGTGTGGATATTAAAATCATCCTCTACTATCTCCGTTGCTGATTCTAACAATGTTAATTCAATTACAATACTTGCCAAAATTATCTTACGCAAATTAGCAATATGAACGATACCCGTAAGGTAAATAGAGAAACCTACCGCGGTCCAATTCTCAAAAATGCTTGAGGCTGTATTTCTGTGATTGTGTCTCCAACGTCACACAGAGTTCGAGCAATGGTCACTTTCCTTATTTCATATAATTGTTCTGAAATTTAATATATATAGTTTTAAGCCTATAATCATTTTTATAACCGGCGACCATGGGAGTCGAATGCATTATAATATAACTAGCAATTGTTAACCGCAAATGCGATTTGATTAAATAGTCGGTTTCGGCTAGTTATTATATTTCATTAAAATAATAATTGGTTTTATAATTTCTAAAATTGATTAATACATTATCGTTTATCGTTTGTTAAATGTTACTTTGCACTTCCGCCTTTGCTTCCAGTCGGAGATGCAAAGTAACGTCCACTACAACATTTAATAATAGATTTCCGTAAAGTAACGCCCCCATCAACCAAACATTGATAGCTCGTGTACAATTTACCATTTTTCCAAATTAATTTTCAAAATTTGTAGAATAATTATTGACAATTCTTTACCTACATTAACATTAGAATTACGCATACACTCTGTGTACAAAATGTTATCAAAATCGGTTGACGCTCATGAAAATTTAATTTGTTTGAGATTACTTTTTAGAGTTCAAATCATTGCTAGCTTATTGTATATAAGCTAGATATATATCTTAGACTATATCAAATTCAGAATGGGGGTACGCTTTTCTGTATAGTAATTTTTGTGTTTATAGTTCATTTTATTCAACAAAAAATATATTTTTCCATTGCAAATCTATTATTTTAAGATTTAAACAAATTATAGGAATATATTTTTATGGTGGTAAAGCCACGCTGAAACTATTATTGGTTTCAGCATGAATGGATCGGCTTGTCCCGGGTAGTACCACCCTCTCATAGAAAACCAACGTGAAGTAACAGTGCTTGCATTGTTGCGTTTCGTTCGGTCAGTGAGAGCGCCGGAGGCCGACCTCCTCTCCCCTCTCCTCTCTCCTCTCCCTCTCCCTCTCCCTCTCCCTCCCTTAACCCTTCCCCCCAAAGGGTGGCAACGCACTTGCGACACCTCTGGTGTTGTTAGTGTCCATGGACGGTGGTAATCACTTAACATCAGGTGACCCACCAGTTCGGTTGTCCCAATGACATAAAAAAAAGTACCAAAATTACATAAAAATCGATAAAGCCGTATTTGCATACAAATAGACCCGAACAAAAGGCCTTTCTTTATAATAGTCATCCATCACAAAACATTGAACGAAAAATATTATAATGTAAAGTCAAAACTATCGATTTATTATTATAGATATGACACAATATATTGCTTACCCAAGGTAAAGGCATTAGGTCGTTCAGAATTTTCATACCAGTGTCTATCAGACATCACATTTCGAAGTAGCTGATCAACCACCAAGCAAAAGAAAGTTTGAGGTACATCACCTCCTGGAATCAACTTTTCAAGCCATATACCGGCAACTAGATCAATATCTTCAATATCTTCGTAAGCAAATTTCAATAGTTCAATCCTCTGAAAAAATAGTAACAATAACAATATATTTCAATATATAAATATCCAATATAATTTTGTATCTCAAGTGGTTAAAATACAATGAATACTATTTTGCCTATTATGGTAAAGATGTTTTTCATTTATTCCCTTTATAGTTTTTTTATTATTTTGTTATTATATTTTACTGTTAAATTACCTCAGGGTCAATAATTCCAATTAAATCATCCCAAGTATTAATCGGTTTTCCGAAACAGAACTCTCTATACTTAACGTAAGGTTGGAATCCGAAATATCTGTTTTTTGCCATGTCAGCAGTCATTAAATCTGTAGCACGTTGATGTGGTCCTAAACCAATTTCAGCCATCTAATAAAAGAAATCAAATAATAATACACAATGATACTCATATTAGATTTACACAAAGGTATATTGAGTGGCATACATGTTTGACTTAACACACTCTTTATTTCATTATCATCATCACCTATAAGGGATCCACTGTATGGCCATAGGCACCTGTCCCAGTAAAAGTATTGGCATAGTCACCACACCAGCCCACGACGTATTGGCGATTTCAGACTCTGAGAAATCCACAGTCCTATGTTTTCCCAAATACAGTACAAGAACATTTCTGAGGTTCAGGATTTCTAACGATGTTTTCTTTCACCATCAGCCGATAGTTTAAATTGAAATTAGTAAATGTACGCGAATTCCAAAAAAATAGTTGGTACATGCGACGTTGAACCTGCGGACATCAGGCTGAAACTTCACTCGAATACCACGAATTTTAACTTTCTTTATTTAGTACTAAATATTGTGGAGTACATCTTTTCTCAAAGAACGAGTACATTATAGTTATCGAATAATATTTAAGTAAAATGACATTTTAATTGTTACCACTACATATTATAAACAAATTTCTCTGCTATGTATTTAATAAATGTCTGTCTGTTCGCGATAAACTCAAAAACTACTGAACGGATTTTCATGTGGTTTTGATCAGTAGATAATGTGATTCATGAGGAAGGTTTAAGTATATAATTTGTCAAGGTATTTTATAATATCAGGAAAGAACAACGTCCGCCAGACCCGCTAGTAGTTACTAATAATGAGCAATCGTGAAGGACCCTGATAACGAATGAACTTTTTGTACCTATAAAACTAACCCAAAATGTTATTTCTCAACAGATATTTCCTTCCTTAAAGCGTATCTTTCTACTCTATATATTTGTTTGCGTATCATAACTACAATGACCCTTTAACCATCGATTAAATCCATTTCAGGAAAATCTGCTATCGTATAGTCCTGTCACCATTTTGGTGTTTTAGTATATGATGCGTACACATAATGGAATATGGAATATAATGTGGCACTTACACCTGGATCAGTGATGTAGTCAGAAGCAGCAGCTGCTTGTCTAATTCCTCCTTGGGTCATGGCATCAATGTTATCATCCACGTCAAGGAAACCAGTTCTAAGAGTCAAATTCACATTCGGATATTGTCTAAGGTAAGCACCGTGTTTGTCATACATTCTGAAAAATATATATTTTTAGTTTTAACAATCTGAGGCTCATTTCTAGAGTTTGTAATTAAAATATAAATATAAGCCTCATATATGTCCTATAAATGGTTGGCAAGTAGTTAGATGAGGATCCTTTTTTTTATTGTAGCACGGCAAAATGAATGCACTATGTCTGATGGTGACCACAGTACAATCCAAAAACAGTGGTGACCACCGTGTGACACACTATCTATCGCCGGTCGCCGCTGTCATGCCGGCCTGCGACAAGCTGGATATGCACAGGCTGATCCCGAAACGCGACTCGCAGAAGCGAATCACTATGACAGGCTTTTTCGCCATATACAATAAACATAGTGGTTGCGACCCAGTCAAGCTGTAAAACCCTACCACCCCGCTATCGCCATTGCCTCGTTCGTTATTCAGCAGGGTGCACTACGTGCAGGTGAGGTTGGCTTGGATGTCTCAAGTCTTATGATGTTATTCGACACCCCTTACACCCCAAGATCTATTAGTATTAATGGATCGAACTATATGACGTATAATACACTTAAAAATATAAAAAGATGTAAGTATAAGTAAGGTATAAACCATACTACCTCAGAATAAAACGTGTTTTTTAATGTACTTTTTTACAGCCTCAATCACACTTAATGGATAGTGAAGACGAAGCCAGTAATGGCAAGTGCTAATCCAGAACACGCAATTATTCATTTCCTATGGACGCCTATAATGAATTAACTCGAAAATACAAAAAATGTGCGTAGCGAATTTTACTTTTTTGAAGTACGTATGAGTTAAACAGGTTAAGTGCCTCGAGCGAATTAATCGCATATATATTGCACATGAATAAACTGTAAGTAGGTACTTACTTAACAGAACCTTCTTGTATCGTGTGTAGCCATCTTAAAACAAATGGAAATTCCAAAGAAATTTGTGGAAGTATTTTAGGGTTGTAAATATTCCTGAATCCTGGGTTAGCTGAGATTACTTTTGTCTTTATAAGATTATCGCGACCTGAAAGCAAACTATTAAACTGTATCTTTTGACCTATTTATTTGAATTCCCCCAATTTCATTGAGAACTTACCATATTAAGAAAATCAGATTAAATAGAACACGACAAAGACAAATGATATTCGTTTAGTGAAGTCTTCTAGTGATCCAATGGTTCATAGAGACATTACAGTTGAGAAAATATGCGGTTTTTAAAATACGAAATTGCATTCATATCCATCGTCATGAAACTGCCCGGAAAATTCAATGGAAAAATTCATGCAATGAATTTGAAACACTAATTGTAAAGAGGATTGCTGTTTATGATTTAATAGGTTTAATAACTGTTGTTATCCTATCGAAATATTTAGTTAAAATCGTACCCATCCACGCTGGAAGAAGTTCATAGTAGTAGATTTGCTGAGCAATAGCTATGTTAATATCTCTAGCAATGGTAAACAGTTGCTCATCATTCCAACAAGGATTAACCTTAGCCAGATTTTGAGCAATAACATTGTGCTGTCTCCAAAACCAGATAGACATCAAATTGATACCGAGTACAGTGTTACTGCCGTCTTCAGCTGTATAAAAAAAAGACAAATTTTAGAATAGAATTACACAATGACTAATGGTCACTGACAATATGACGGCAGATGAATAACTCGTGTTAATTCATGAACGGCTGCTACTATTAATATGTCATTTGCGTATAAGCTGTCCTGTATTTTAAAATAAATCTATTACAGAAGAGAACAAAATTGAAATATTATACGAGACATTGAAATTTGAAAGTAAAAATTAATATAAATTGTACACAGAAAGTGGCTACTTAAAAAAAATCAAAATCAAATAAACTTCATTACTTAAATACATCTTTTTATAACGCTGCAACCCCGGGGTAAATAAAACCTAAGTGGTTTCAATGAGATATTTATTTATATACCATCTTATTTAAAATATAGCAAACAATTAATAAATAACAAAATAAGAAAATTTAATTAGGACTAATTAATAAAAACTAACAACTATACATAAAGAGATAAAATAATTGTCCCGCTCGGTGTTAACTATTAAGCGAATAAAATAAATTACACAAAGTTACTAATGACAAGTTATTTTAAAGAAAACAAGTTTTCTATAGTTTAGTGATTAAATAAAACCTTTTCCTGTTAGTATCTATCAAAATTTCCTGTAATAATTAAGGCAAATTTCTGGCAGATTTTACTTAAGACTTTGCTGACCTAATTCGTATAAGAGTATAAATTACACGGAAAAGTAGCATAAATAATATTCTTTATTTAAGGTGGCCACATACATACGAAATTCCGTTTCGGGATTTCGATTCGAAATATTGATTCGGAATTCCGTACATATTTCACACACATACGTTTATTTGCGTTCGGAATAACAAGGCTTAGTTGAGAGACGACGACCATTCAGTTCAGACATTTTAATAGCGATGGACAATGATTTTTTACTTGCGATTGCATTGCTGCTGTATTTTGCTAAGAAGAAGAAAATACATCCATACGTCCCCGTCCTGGGTATATTCATTAAACATTCTAAGGTTGCAAGACAGTCAATATTATATAAAAAGGGCCAAATTACGAGGCAATCCCAAAAACTAAATAACTGGCATTAACAAATATGTGATGCGACTCGTACAAACTGTATGAAAGAGATGCATTCGAAACAGTTTTTTTCCGTTCGAGATTCCGAACGCAAAGACTACCATACGGAATCGGACAAAATTACGAACGGAAAAGAACTGTATGTTTGTGATAGGTCCATAGATTTGTATGGATTTACTGCATTCGAAATCCCGATTCGATATTTCGAATCGAAACTTCGAAACGGAATTCTGTATGTATGTGGCCGCCTTTAATCAGACTCGCATTATCTCGCCCGTTTTTTACATTTCTAGTGATACAATTATATAAACTTGATTCATATTATCTATCTCCCGCAGCTAAAAAGTTGTCAGAAAAAACTCACGTGTAAAGTGACATCTGGTTTCCCGGGGCTTCTGATTTAATAAACATATATTGTTCTGTGTTTTATAGCTAGGAGGCCATATTCTTCCGTTGGAGATTTCGAACTTCAGCAATCCACCTTTTAACAGCCTCCCTTTTGCCAGGAGGTTCTTCAACCCACTACCATACAGGACTGACAAGTCTATCAATGGAGTTGATGTTATTATCTGCGAATGGTTTTTTTATTATTAAATTGTGATGTAAAGACAGAGTAAGGTACTTGAACACTCTTGTTCAGCTGAATCGATATCATTACAAAATTAGTCGAAATATGCAAAAATAAATAATAAAATAATTGTTATTAAGGAATATTTACGTTGGCAACAAAAATTAGGTTAAGAATCCGTTTCATTAAAAAAAAACGCTATATCTTTCAGTTACTATTAAAAGTGTTATTCTGAGCAATTTTACTTAAACTGAATCAAATTCGACTTATGTTTATTGGATACTGACATTTGGAAAAATATTAACGATATTTTAATTTGTTTGTCCTAGTGGGAGAGCTTTTTCTAATTCCGCCTGGTTAGCTACCACCTTCAAGTTGAAAATTTGTCACCAAGCACATGTTATTGTGTTCCGTCAGGTATACTTGAGAGCCAACCCCCTTAAGGTTTAGCGTCTGTACCACTTTGGACCACATCGCCACTTAACATCAAATGAGACTGTGGTCAAACGCTAAAACCTATAAAAGTAATTTAAAAAAACTTACTCGGCTGGGGTGTGTATTATTCTTAAGACATCCTTTGCTCTGGAAAGTCTCTGGCCTTGTTAAATTCATACATCTGACATCGGAGAAGCGATGAACAGGATCATCGTCTGGTATTTTGCTTGGAGTACAATCTCGATCTGTTTTACCCTTTGGCAAACAACAGTACGGCTTCCATAGAATATAGTTGACTGAAATAACCAAATAAGAGTTTTGTTAACTAGCACTTTCTACGTTACTAGGAATATTCATCTATGAATAAAACCCTCTCGCTGACAACAATCTTATACCAGCCATATATATCTCCAATAATATACCAGCCCAACCCATAAGCGATAATAAATACCAAGACCCTTCGATTTTATTATTTTTCCACTACACTGTAGTAGTGTAGTAGATTTTTAGATTTTTTGTTGTTTGATTTTAAAGATCGAGTTTAACTGCAACCAGCCTTTGTTTAAAAGTAATTATTCTCGCTGATAACAATCTTTAACTCCAATAATACACCAGCCCAACCCATAAGCGATAGTAAATACCAAGACCCTTAGATTTTATTATTTTTCCACTACGCTGTAGTAGTGTGAGTAGATGTACTTAATTTTTCAAACAGTTTTCCTTCGATATGGGTTACTATTATATTTTTTGTTGTTTGATTTTAAAGATAGAGTTTAACTGCAACCAGCCTTTGTTTAAAAGTAATTACCGGATAGATCAATATAAAAAAATGTTATAGTTGCACAATTACCCGTATCATGAAGAGAGACAACATCAGCTGATAGATATAACCAGGCATGAGTGGATAGGTAGGAAAACTTGTTGCTCGGTACGTGACCCTCCGCCAGAAAAAGCGTTCGTAAATACCTTGGAAGCGGCATTTCGTTTCCACTTTTTGCTTTTCTTGGCTCGTCAACTAAAAAAAAGGAGAATTATTTTACATGCAATAATTTGATTTCAATTTCACCTGCTAAGTAAATATTATAAACAACGATACATTTTTAAAGAGCATTTACCTCAACAGTAAAACTGTCCATTGTACTAATTTTTACATAATTTACCTACAATGTATGTATCATTATTTTTCGTGGACCCTTTTTGGGTAAAGGCCTCCTCTAGAGAAAGCCAAGCGTCGCAACTTTTTGCAACGTCCATCAACTCCTACCATCTATAGATTGCAGTTCGTATTTCTATCGTGCTTTTGGCGTACCTCTGTTTTTATAACCGTTCGATTAGTAGATTTTGAATTCATCAACAGACAGACGCGGCAGTGGGCTTTGTTTTACACTATGTAATGATATAAATAAATGAAATATTAAATAAGATTTTCGAATTTACGAGGTTAATAAAAAAATGTAGAAATAACTAAACTGAAAACAAAAGAACTCAATTCAATACTAACTCTTTCTCTTTAAGCCTTGAGAATTTAGCAACGATTTTTTTTGCAAATATTTCGCGTTCCTAATTAATTTCTTGTTCATTTCCTTCCTTACGTATTTGTTAATTGTTATAAAATAATAACAAATACAAGATTTACAAGCGTATTAGTTTTACAAGTTTATTATATTCGCATGATAATTTTAACTAATATTACAAATGTGAATGTTAGTTTATTTGTTTGTTCGTTACCCTTTTACGCTTTAACCACTCAACTGAACGTCATGTAATTTTTTGTTGTCAGGTGTACAAAAAAAGATAATGGGTAACTTTTATCCAGAATAAATATTGTTGTTGAGGGATACCTCCAATCTATATTAACGAGAATAAAGTCGCGGCTAAAGGCTGATTAATCTCCTTATTTTATGCTACATTAACTTTTGCCCGGTTCACTTGCTGAAATGTAGATTTTACATATTTCTCGCATTTTTTTTCTGGACCACAGTTACATTATGCCCGTATCTGTACTCCTGACAATGTATAAGCAAAATTTTATGATGACCGATTGATAAAGCGTGAAAGCGTAACAAGCTCTAATTGTTATTAGCGAGCTGTTCCCGTAGTACCGCACGCGTTTTTTATTAAATTGGAGTAAAGAAATATACAATTGTGAGACCATCTACAATTATAGAAAAGCACTTTAAAACAATTGTAAGTACGACACGCACACCACTTACAGTAACATATAACGTGTATGTTAGATACATAAATTCTAACAATATGTCAAATGAGGCTTATCATCAACAACATATTTGGAACTTTAACCCACCATATAACTACCTCAGTGCTCACTTACACTGTATAAGGAACTAATTAAACAATGACTTAAAGATGTTATGATAATAGTATAATACACCCATATTGTCAATAAGTAATACGTTTATGGTCTAATATCTTATTAGAAAGACCCCTTCTATCTTCATAATTAATATTAATAATTATAATGTTGAATTGTGAACAATGAATGAGTTGACGTCTTGAAATCTTGCATAAATCTAAATCAAGATATAAAACTTTGTTTGTCTATGCAGGTTTTAATAATCGACCATTTAAATAGTGGTCATTGAACTCGATACAATATTCTTATATGTTACGATGGTTACTGAGTTATGTAGACGTAAGCGCGGTAAATAAATCAAAATGGACGCCAAAATGACCAAAAAGATAATATAATTCAAATTACATACGTAGATTTATACATATATGAATTTCAATTATATTTGTTCTTGAAGTCCAGTACAACGCACGTCTTACGCACATGTTTACAGTAAACAAAATATTTTTGTTAAACTTCATGCGGACGAACAGCTAGTCTAAATTAAAATGACCTAATTACTTTTTATGATGTCCGCTATCTACTGGTGAAAGTCCCGTGAAAATCGGGTCAACCATTTTGGAGATAGCATTGCGGACGTAACCGCAACAATCTAATTTAGATCTAGTCTAATTTAGAGTGGCTTAAGTCACCTACTGTAATTTCAGCTATATGCCGGTGTAACTCCCGTCAAAATCTGTCCAGTAGTTTCGGAGATTACTCCGAACAAACAGATATAAGTGTTTGTCGGATGATTTTGACAAAATATTATTCAAACAATCCGTTGTATATCATAGTAATGTTATCTCATCAGCGATTCTTTTGGTTTGTTTCTAGAAAATAATTCTACAGTAGTATATGCTATTGTAAATATTATGTACCTTAAAAGTAAACAGTCATTTGCGAAAACTGAGTTTCAAGAGTTTATTAGACATTAAGGCAAGTAATAGGACAAACTATGGTTATCATATGTTATTTATCTTCAACGGACACTTAAAGTTATTTTTTTAAATAAATGTATGATAAATCCGTAAAAACTCTGATCACGCTACTCCTAAATCAGTTAAATATTGAAAAATTAGGATTGAAACATACCGTCAATGAACGAAGTGGGTAAGACGTTGAGAACAGGCGTATGCGTCGTTCCTCGTGTTGGGTGTTCGAGATTGTTGCATGATCCATCGATCCTTCTGCCTTCATAAGGATCACACGGCTCAATTTCATTCACGCACCAACTAATAACGAATAAAAATATAATGTTACCAATAACGAAATGAAAATTATTATACGTCACAAAATGTATACCTTATACATATTAACGTCACTATAGTGCGCTCGCCGAGCGCTCATGTTGTCTTTGTTTCACAAGTCTAACCTAACCTTACAGAACCGAGACAGAAAAATCGAGAAAAATAAATAGCCCACCTATTAATAATATATACGGCAAGATATCAGTCACATGGCCCACGTGTAGATTATTTGCATTTGACCAACTTCAGTTGTTTTGGCATTAATGTGTAATTCGTTAGGGGCAATGTGACTGATATCGTCCGTCTTGGTTAGGTTAGACTTACGAAACAAAGATAGTAACAGCGGTGGCGTTAATACGTAAGTACCCATAATAATAGTGTATAGAACGACTATATTGCGTATCACGGCGAGTGTTCTGAAGAGTTGTTTAATCTCATGCTATCTTCTCCTTTCCACTACAAAAATATGCGGGCAGGTACGCATCTCCACAGATTCACCTAATCTTTGTATCCCTTTTTAACGGCAACAACCACCCCAAAGAATAAAGAAATAGGAAAATTCTTATCTCTGTCGTACTGTGATGATATGGATTCACCACCCAGTGTATATTCTGTTCCTCTACGGATATCGGGCCCTTCAAACGAGGTGTAAAGAGAAATTTTTGCAAGTTTGCATGATGACGATATCTGCCCTTGGTATTTGAAAGAAAGAAGAAAGAAAATGTCTTTATTGCTGGATAACATCAAAACAACAAGATGAACATATACATAGCTTATTTGAATATCCAACAAAGGCACCTCCATTCAGCAAAGTGCTGCAGCATAACTAGGATGGTACTGCAGCGCTGATTTTCAATGGAGACCCTAAGTAATGTAATGTATTTAACAACAATTACCGTCATTGTTTTTGGACTGTACCCTACTTTCCATCGGGTATTACGCAGTCATTTAGTCGAACTAGTTAAAAAAAAAAACAGAATTTAACGCTACTCCAGGCAATTATTGGCATTTAAACTAGCTCCTAATTAGGGACGAAATACCTATGTACAAAGAATTCTGGGTTGTTTTAATTAATTAAGAATTACAAAATCTTAATACACGAAAGTATGTATTACTTGTTTTTTTTTAAAATCAATGACACGTTTTATATTTAAAGCAATGAATGAACTTATAGCAACCGTCACAATTTTCTTTTCTGTGTTTATCTCGTGTGTTATGTAAAATAAATGCTTTTTGGGCGTTAAGATAGTTATTATAAATGTGAAATATTATTTCAGTTGAGATTGAGCTAAACGCGAGAAAATTAGGTTATCTGTATATCCGTTCGCATATCCAAATTTAAAACAAAAACAGTTTTACGAATTCTTATCTGGGGCCACGAAAGTGCACTTGCCAAGTCGATCAAAAAGTGGCACTGCCGTACCATCCTTTTCCAAAGCAGTTCAGGCCATTTCGACCCCCTATAATTCATTGTGGATAAAACTAGAAACCTAAATCTATTTTATTTAAAACATAATAATCTTTTATTGATGTGGTCAATATAAGATTTTGTTAAGTTAGCTAATTACGTAATAGCTTAATACAGAAGGTCCCTTAAATGGGGTGCGATGCAGGAACCTCCACGTGGTGCACCCCGGGCAACGCCAGTCCCTCTGACCGGTGGTAAATTCCTGACACGCTAACACAATTGGCTTGCTTAACGGACGTTGATTCTCTCGTCGTTTCGAAGATGGGCGCTGGCGAGTCCAGCGTGCACCTACACTGCCGTCGGGTAGGGTGGGTTAGGCTTTTACCTTGCCTCCGACCACCGATCTCGTAATCCCATTTGGAGTGTCGTGGTCATGTCTCGCGGCTTCAATGGGACCGAGGGTCTAGGCTTAACCGCCCGGACCGTGAGCAAGACAACCTCTATAAAGAAATTACCCTAATCCTAAGCGGCGGCGCACCGCGAGTGGATGCATGGCTGATGGGAGATGAGTCTCTAGTGCGACCTCCGTTAGAGAACCGGCCGACTATATTGACGGGTTACACTAGGCTTACCCGGGTACAGGGGACACTGCCTGGGTGGACCGTCTTTTCCCCGTACTCGTAGGAACAAAAATGGATCATAATTCTTTCATATATTTAAAAACAGTTGGTAAGGATGGAACGGGAGTTACCATCCGTGCGATGGGTAGAGCAGAAGAAGTGGAGGCGGCCAAGGTGGATTCTGGCACCAAGAAGAAAGCGGCCAGAATAGGTGAGCAGCGGAATAGAGTGTCCCGAGTGTTTGACTCGGGTACTGAAGTGGTGGAATGTCTGGGACCGAAGGGGTTGTACCGCCAGAGGGGTTCGGATAGGGGACGCTCCCGGTCACGCGGTGGAAGACGGGGAATCATGGGGGAGGCCGATGGCTCCTATGACAGGACGCCGTCCGGAGCAATGCATGCTCACTTGACTGTGAGTCTGACAAGCTCCGCCATCGCAGTTGACTTCATTGCTGTCTCAGCTGCTGTGTCTGCAGAGAGGGTCTGGGCGAACGGAGGCGGAGGAAACCCTTAAATTAAAGAAAGAGACCAAAAACCACCACCGCCAAGTGGACAACCTGAAGGCCGAAGTCATGGTCTGGAAGAGGACGGCGGAGGAAGCGAAGAAGATGCCCCCACTCTCTCCCCGGCAGTCGGTGGGGGTCGAGGCCTCTAGCCTGAATTGGGAGGAGGCTCTCACTGGGGCAGTCTCGCGGCTGCAGAGGTCCCTCCAGGTGTCGTTTAGCAATATGCTAGCACTAGTCTAGTGGTAGTATACTGTTAGTTATAAACTAGTACTATGTTTTACTGGCGGCAACCCTCGCGTTATTGAACGTTTAATCTATCTCTTGTGAACTGTTGCTTTTCTTGGCTGAAAAGTATCCTAAACGCATCTTTATACTCTTGATAACGTGTCGCTAAATTTGATGATGATTCGTTCAGTTAAAGCGTGAAAGCGTTATAAACAAACATATTTACTTTCGTATTTATAATATTAGTCAACATAGTAGCTAATATAACCTTCAGGATAACCTACAGTAAGGGCATTTTTTAATTAAATAACATAATAAAACTTAATAGCAATAAACAAAAACCCAGGGTCATCTAATGGCGAGATATAACAAAATGAATAGTATAAAAATCACTATATTGTATCAACGTATCTGATAATCAGCCAAAGGATATTCTAGTTTATAAAAGTCATATATAAATTAATTAGACTAAAGTTTTAGCCTTTTTAAGTACACAATGCGCTGACAGAATACGTACAGAGAAGGAATGCAGACAGAAAAAAAATGTGTAATACATGTTCTAAATGGATTAAATAAACTAAATACGTTCATATTTAATGTCAAACACATATTCGTTCGTGGACAAACAGTCGCTCTCAGTAGAGATTATAACTAAAGAAGATATGTATCTTCTTATAATAATAATAATGTATATACATTATTATTAATGTAGAATTAATAATACACATATACATATATTTTGATTAATTGATTCACTTTTTGTTGCGGTTACACGTAGTGGTGGTCAATCAATTCCAGGTGGAAGTGCAAAGTAGCGTCCACTATAATATTTAATGATGGATTTCCGCAAATTAACGCCTTCTTCAATCAAAGATATGTATATGTGTAATTGTGTATCTTTATTTCTAACTAGCTGTACCCGCGACTCCATCCGTGTGGAGCCTAATATAAATAAACAGTTACTATAATAATAAAATCATCTAAAGATGTTAAGTCCATTTACTCATCTACTTTTCTCTCGTACCTAAGTCACATCATCATTAAAATTACAATAACTTTTGATATAGTAAACCGATTTTAATGAAACCAAGACTAAATATTACTCAATGATATGCTTTATGATTTGAGGTTTTCTCATGAACGCAGTACTTTAGCAGTGATGCATGTTCAAACAAACAAACAGACAGACATTTCTAAATTTCATCGAAATCTAAAAAGTACAAAAGATTTGTACATAACCCCAGGACACGCAAATAAATAGTTAATTTTACAAAAAAATATGCAATAATTACAGGAAAAACGTCCTTTCCTAAAAGGACCATTACGATGTTTAACTTAAAAACAAAATACGGTTTAATTTCGGCAACTAGACAAATTAAGATACATACATATAATAATACTGTTTGCAATATTATTACCTTTATTATAATTTTATTAATGTGTTAAGCAAAAGCAAAATTATTAATGCAATTCCATACAATTTTACTACTTACAAAGTATTATTAGATTTGTCATGGAGTTTCAATTCTTCCCTAGTTATAGGAGTTCCATGATAAGAATCGAAAAATGTTCCACAGTGAATAAAACCACATAACGTGGATAATAGTATCACTAAACCCAACATTGTTCTATCATTTATAGTTGATTACGAAAAAAAATCAAAGTAGTGACAATTAATATTATTATATCAATCAAGAAACGTATGCGTGCTTAAGTTTACACTTTAGTAATGAACGTCCAATTGCGGCTAGTAATTACGTAAACTTTGTGATTTTTAAAATAAAAATTATTAAACATAACAGGTTTCCGGCCATATTTTATTGCACATAAAAAGTAAACTAACAACTAAAGCTGACAGACTCATTTTACTGTTAAGATAAAAGAGACTTTAGAACAAAAGTATTATGAGTATGTTTTGTGTGCATCAAACTAAATATATTGCAGTTTATTCGGTTTAGTTCATACTCAAAATTAGCACTGACTAATATTCTTTTAGATAGTATCGCGGAGTGTTTTTATTGACATACAAATTTGTCGAATATGTGCACCGCGTCTTCGTATAAAAAGTACACTTTTAATATGAGAGCTTTAATATTAAACGATTATAATTAACTTATATTAAATCTAAAGGTGTCTACAGCTCGAGGTGTGAGACAATAGTATAACAAAATTAAACCTAAGAGATGAGGCTACTGCTTGAAGTCTGAACGAATAGTATCTTCAAATGGGATTCAATATATGAGATGGTTATCACGATCCCACGGTGGTGACGAGTCCCCAATACCTCGTATTATTGCGTTGCGGTGCAGATGCCCAATGGTGCCGCAATGGTTATACATAAACGTGAATTATATAGCAACTTGGCTGTTTCCGTATAATATGATATTGTAACATGTCAATATACCAACTACAAACGTGTTTCAAGTTATCATTACTTTGAGGAAATTAATATAGTGTAATGTAAGGCAGTGTTAGGCACTAATTGGTAGTCGTGTTATGAGTCACCTTTCACACTTGCACGTTTCGCTTAGTCACCGACAGCCACTATACCTATCCTATTATGTAGACGCTTTTTCCTTGTTAGTTGCATCGTATATCTCTCGAAAAATAATGGTGATTACGTATTATGATAGAGAATTATTCAAACATCGATAGAGTGATGGCAATAATGAGTGCAAAGTCGCGAAGAACTCTCTCACTCTGCCGACAATCACATTTGTTATACGAGACTATTAACCTATTTAGTAAATATCATTTGTGGAATATACGCAGTCTGACTTCGTTGAAACGGTTACCTTGTATATCAAACGTTATAAGCCTACAAGGTCGCGAGTTATATATTACAAGAACGTTATTTTACAAATCAAATATGCGAGTCTACAAACTCACTAGCAACAAGTACAAGGACATTGTATACAAGTTTAAGTGTGTGTAATTTTAATTTGCAACGCTTTATTTTCGTTCAATTGCAAAATGATTTTTCTACCATTAATACCAATTATAATATGATAAATGTAAGGTAAGGTAAGCTGGAAATTACATTACAATAATTACTGAAGTTAATGTTAAAAGAAAACTATTTTCAAATTATATAGATTTGTGTGTTTTATAATCTATTTTAGTGATAACGGAAGCTCTCTTTTCGTAACAAGCGACAAGGCATACAAGCATTCATGATTAACAAAACCACAAATACAAGTGTGAAACAGAACTTAATATCTAGTTAATAAGTAATATCACTTCAAGCTTGTAATTTGTAATGTCTTTTTGATAAACGCATTTTTGTAAAAACAATTTTGAACAAGATAAAACGCTTGTAATAAAAAGCTTATAACGTTTGATACACAGGTTACATTACGGTAAGTATAAGTTTGAATGTCACGGTAAATGTAATCTTTTGGTAAAGGAAAACCTAACTATAGTATTATAGTGAAGAATTTAACAAAAACTCAATTCGCTAGTTGCCAACCTCAAGCTGGAAATCTTACATCAAACACCTACATAACAGCTGAATTTGAGAGTCAGTCCACCTATAAGCTCAACGCGATGGCATTTTTGATACTAGTATCAGATAAAAATGTGGTCCATCGATAAGCTTTCTTTTACACCGTGAACGTCAAATGGATGCACAGAGATGAGTCAATTCCAGACATCACCATCGTTCACATATTGATTCACTCTATAATAGCCTTTTGACAACAAAACCCGCTTGACATGGCGCTTAAATTCGCAATCCAGCAAATCAGTAATATCCCTTGCGACTTTATTGTAAAATCTAACACTATTTCCCAAAAAACTATTACCCGTTTTACTAAGTCTAAAACGTGGAACAACCAGTTTGTCACAATTTCTAGTATTTAGATTGTGTTGGTTTTTTACGAAATCTAGCTTTTTAAGGTTCTTACGGACATACATTAAATTATCAAGAATGTATTGGGAGGGCAGAGTCAAGATACCGTATTCCTTGAACTTGGTCTTTAATGATTCGCGTGGTCCCATATTGTAAATTGCTTGAACTGCCCGTTTTTGTAATAAAAATATGGTGTCTACCTCAGCTGCTGTCATATATTGCAGTTTATTCGGTTTAGTTCATACTCAAAATTAGCACTGACTAATATTCTTTTAGATAGTATCGCGGAGTGTTTTTATTGACATACAAATTTGTCGAATATGTGCACCGCGTCTTCGTATAAAAAGTACACTTTTAATATGAGAGCTTTAATATTAAACGATTATAATTAACTTATATTAAATCTAAAGGTGTCTACAGCTCGAGGTGTGAGACAATAGTATAACAAAATTAAACCTAAGAGATGAGGCTACTGCTTGAAGTCTGAACGAATAGTATCTTCAAATGGGATTCAATATATGAGATGGTTATCACGATCCCACGGTGGTGACGAGTCCCCAATACCTCGTATTATTGCGTTGCGGTGCAGATGCCCAATGGTGCCGCAATGGTTATACATAAACGTGAATTATATAGCAACTTGGCTGTTTCCGTATAATATGATATTGTAACATGTCAATATACCAACTACAAACGTGTTTCAAGTTATCATTACTTTGAGGAAATTAATATAGTGTAATGTAAGGCAGTGTTAGGCACTAATTGGTAGTCGTGTTATGAGTCACCTTTCACACTTGCACGTTTCGCTTAGTCACCGACAGCCACTATACCTATCCTATTATGTAGACGCTTTTTCCTTATTAGTTGCATCGTATATCTCTCGAAAAATAATGGTAGTTACGGGTTGTCATAGCGACTTATTCAAACATCGATAGAGTGATGGCACTCATGAGTTCAAATCCAAGAAACACTCTCTCACTCTGCCGACAATCACATTTGTTATACGAGACTATTAACCTATTTAGTAAATATCATTTATGGAATATACGCAGTCTGACTTCGTTGAAACGGTTACCTTGTATATCAAACGTTATAAGCCTACAAGGTCGCGAGTTATATATTACAAGAACGTTATTTTACAAATCAAATATGCGAGTCTACAAACTCACTAGCAACAAGTACAAGGACATTGTATACAAGTTTAAGTGTGTGTAATTTTAATTTGCAACGCTTTATTTTCGTTCAATTGCAAAATGATTTTTCTACCATTAATACCAATTATAATATGATAAATGTAAGGTAAGGTAAGCTGGAAATTACATTACAATAATTACTGAAGTTAATGTTAAAACAAAACTATTTTCAAATTATTTAGATTTGTGTGTTTTATATAATCTATTTTAGTGATAATGGAAGCTCTCTTTTCGTAACAAGCGACAAGGCATACAAGCATTCATGATTAACAAAACCACAAATACAAGTGTGAAAAAGCACTTAATATCTAGTTAATAAGTAATATCACTTAGAGCTTGTAATTTGTAATGTCTTTTTGATAAACGCTCTTTAGTGAAGATGATTAATTCTACATAGGTGACTTACACTCAAGAACATATGATTGATATTTGGTGGATTTTTATGAATTGCTTTTGTCATTTTATTATAATAGCTATATGATGATATTAGGCTTGTAATCTTTTGGTAAAGGAAAACCTAACTATAGTATTATAGTGAAGAATTTAACAAAAACTCAATTCGCTAGTTGCCAACCTCAAGCTGGAAATCTTACATCAAACACCTACATAACAGCTGAATTTGAGAGTCAGTCCACCTATAAGCTCAACGCGATGGCATTTTTGATACTAGTATCAGATAAAAATGTGGTCCATCGATAAGCTTTCTTTTACACCGTGAACGTCAAATGGATGCACAGAGATGAGTCAATTCCAGACATCACCATCGTTCACATATTGATTCACTCTATAATAGCCTTTTGACAACAAAACCCGCTTGACATGGCGCTTAAATTCGCAATCCAGCAAATCAGTAATATCCCTTGCGACTTTATTGTAAAATCTAACACTATTTCCCAAAAAACTATTACCCGTTTTACTAAGTCTAAAACGTGGAACAACCAGTTTGTCACAATTTCTAGTATTTAGATTGTGTTGGTTTTTTACGAAATCTAGCTTTTTAAGGTTCTTACGGACATACATTAAATTATCAAGAATGTATTGGGAGGGCAGAGTCAAGATACCGTATTCCTTGAACTTGGTCTTTAATGATTCGCGTGGTCCCATATTGTAAATTGCTTGAACTGCCCGTTTTTGTAATAAAAATATGGTGTCTACCTCAGCTGCTGTCCCCCACAACAGAATGCCATAAGACATTAAGCTATGGAAGTAGGCGAAGTAGACTAACCTAGCAGTAGCAATATCAGTTAGCTGGCGAATCTTACGTACTGCAAATGCAGCAGAACTTAATTTGCTTGCCAATTGTTTAATTTGAGCACCCCATTGTAATTTTGAATCTAGTGTGATACCCAAAAATACAGTATTATCAACTAACCCTACAAAACTCCCTTCGATTTTGATGCTACTATCAACCTGTGGCACGTTAGGCAAAATAAATCTCATACATTTTGTTTTACCTGTATTAAGTACTAAGTTATTTAATGCAAACCAATGAGAAATTTCGTTTAAAGTATTATTTACATGCCCAACCTCTGAATCTGTCCTTTTTACTTTAAATATAATTGAAGTATCGTCTGCAAAAAGCACCATGTCAGCACAGTTATTGACCATTAGCGGCAGATCATTTATGTATATTAAAAACAAGAACGGTCCTAGAATAGAGCCCTGTGGGACGCCAATTCGCGCATAGGATCCTGCAGAGGTTACCCCTTGTATGCTAACTTTCTGACAACGATCTTTTAAATAAGAGACTAGAAGGTCGAGAGAAGATCCACAAATACCATAATGTTTTAATTTTAGAATAAGTGTACTATGGTCAACGCAATCAAAGGCCTTAGACAGATCGCAGAATATACCAATTGCATCATGCGAGTCCTCCCAGGCCCTCAATATATAACTTATAAGCGTTGCACCCACGTCAGTAGTAGATTTCAATTTCGTGAAACCAAATACATATACAATACAATAATAGAACAAAAACAATACACACATTTAATATTCAAACTGATACGAATCAGTTTATAATGAAACGGAAGTTGTTAAATTCATTTAATAATTATTCTTGGTCATATTAATTAGTCGCTTCTTGTGTGATTTTCGTCTGTGTTTGGCTGGACTGCGATTACCATTTGGTATCTGTAATACACGCCATTACTTATGGCGCGTCCATTATACAGGTGAGACGTATCTGAGGATTTTTTGACCTTCCTAACCCTCCGGTGAGATTTCGTGTGATTTGTCTCAACCCCTCTCCCCCACCCTTAATCTCATACGAGAACATTCAAATTTTGTATTTTATTATTATTAGTATTCGATTATGTCATAATTATTATTTCATTTCGAAATATTAATAACTAGCTGACCCGTGCGACTTCGTCTGCACCAAATCGGTTATTACCGGTTTCGATTGTACTTTTAAACGCGAAAAATCTAAATACATCTCAAAACCCGATTGCAGCGATACCTACTGTTTCAAATTGTGAATCCCAAATATCCAGAAAGGAACTACGTTCCAACTGGAGGTCCATGGACCTCTCAAGCTTTTTTTACATTACTGCCAATATACGTAGGTTAGTTTTTATTTTAATTGAACCCGGTAGATGATGTTACGAACGGGTTGTAGGCTTATTGGGACAGAAGTTACTGGGACAACGTACTGGGAAGACATTTATCGGCAATATATGTAGGTTATTTGTTATCTTAATTGGACCTGGTAGGTGATGCTGCGAACGGGTTCAAAGCATATTTTAAAATATTTCTCACATACCAACTAGGTATATGTTTGAGTGAGTCCCTAAGACTATAACGAATTGTTTTGTTTGCGAAACTTGCATTAATTATAAGATTTTATTTGTAAACTAGCTGACCCGTGCGACTTCGTCTGCACCAAATCGGTTATTACCGGTTTCGATTGTACTTTTAAACGCGAAAAATCTAAATACATCTCAAAACCCGATTGCAGCGATACCTACTGTTTCAAATTGTGAATCCCAACTATCCAGGGACTCACTCAAACATATACTCAGTTGGTATGTGAGAAATATTTTAAAATATGCTTTGAACCCGTTCGCAGCATCACCTACCAGGTCCAATTAAGATAACAAATAACCTACATATATTGCCGATAAATGTCTTCCCAGTACGTTGTCCCAGTACCTTCTGTCCCAATAAGCCTACAACCCGTTCGTAACATCATCTACCGGGTTCAATTAAAATAAAAACTAACCTACGTATATTGGCAGTAATGTAAAAAAAGCTTGAGAGGTCCATGGACCTCCAGTTGGAACGTAGTTCCTTTCCCTTTTTTGTAGGCGTTTACTATACGCTCAGTATAGTTTACATTATAAAATATCAAGTTGATAGAGTTAAATTGTAATTTAAACGTTAAAATATATTCATAAAATAAATAATGATAAATTAAACACTGAATGACATCATAACTATTTTCAACTTGTATTAAAACTTTTTCACACTACATTGTATTAAAGAAAAACATAAATATTAAAAAGATATGAGCAACATGTGTCATCTGTCACTTGCCTGTGACTATTTGTCTAAGAGCTAGGCAACGGTTTCGACAGCGAATTGGCTGCCGGTAAACCTTTACAGGCAAAAATATTGAACTTTATATAATTTTAGAATGTTTTGTTTTTCACTAACTTTTAAACGCTACTAAAACGTGAATTTATTATTGCCAGACATTTTTGATATTAACAATAATGTGCCCGATGCAATTTTTTGTAAATAAAGAAGTATGTTCAAACCATGTTAAGATATCTGTAATTTTATTGAAGTTATATTTCTTTTGGCGCGTTAGGGAAAAATGATGAGAGTAAATTTTTACGTTGCGCGCACACACCGTCACGAAAAACCGACACCCTGAAGTTAGCTATAGTCAACATTTTGTTTCTTTGTATTTGTTGTTTGTATTTCTTTATATTAAAACTTTCATTGTATTAAATACCTTTTTTTTATTGTTAGTGTCGTTTTTTCTACAAACGTAGAATAAGGCGCAAGATAAAATTTTTGAAAAGATTTTTACTTGTTACGCCAAAGAAGTATAACTTCTAATGCGTGTACATAAGTACACACACATACTTTTTTTTAATATTATTTTATTTCAACATAAAAAAGGGTAAATTAAAAATATAATGTATTTTTTTATGTCATAGGAGGCAAACGGACAGGTGGGTCACCTGGTGTTAAGTAATAACTACCGTCCATAGACACTTGCAACACCAGGAGAGTCGTAAGTGCCTTGCCAACCTGTGTTGGAGGGGGAGGAAGCGGAAGGGGAGAGGAGGAAGGGGAAGAGAGGTGGGCCTCTCCGGTGCTCTCACTAATCGAACGAAACGCACTAATGCAAGCATTGTTACTTCCCGTCGGCTTTTTGTTAAAGGGTGGTACTACCCCCGGGCGAGCCGACCCATTCATCCTGAAACCAGTAATAGCTTCAGCGTGGCTCTACCCCCTACCAAAACCTATGTATAGAATAACTTAGTTATAACTCTAGCTTAGCGCAACACTGGCTGTATAATAAAGATAGCCATAATTGTGGAAGAGCCTGGTTAACAAAATGAAATATGTTCTTTGCAAGGGAAAAAATAAAATGGTTTGAAATGAATTATTTTGTTTATAAAGAATATCACCAGGCACATTATTGTCAATAACAAAATTGTCTGGCAGTGAAAAATTCATGTTTTTAATAGCGTATAAACGTTAAACTTATAAAAGTTACTGACAAAAAATGTTCCTTAAATTATTTATAAATCAAAATGTTGATCTGTAAAGGTGTAATTCGCATTAAAAAATACAACGTTAACCGGCTACCAGGTATCGCTGAATCGTGTTTGGAAGGGCATAATATATCTTCATATTAAAGAACCAACTTTTCTCAAATTCTCGTTCTTCCAACGTTGCTGGCTCTTATACTAAGGTGTCGCAAAAAAGTCTAGTTACATTAACTAATTTCTTTTCTTTCGTTATCCTGGAGAACCCCTTGCGTTTTATGGGTCAAAAAGTATCCTAAATGTAACCTTGTAATGTACAGATTTGGCTTTGTTACAGTTTTATTATAGTATAGATAAATAAATAAATCTTGTCACCTTTGTTTAGCAAACATTTTTTTATACAATGAAATAAATGTAACAACATAAGTGACAGTTTCGTCTACATAAATGTTTCATAAGTGGTCGATAATTACGTAGAGAAACGTCATGTAGGCGTAGCTCAGTTGTTACGTACGGGGCTTTAAATGTTTCGACGGGGCCGACGGTTCGAATCACGGTGGTCGTCTTTTTTTGGCATTTTTTTTTAAAGTAGCATATGGAAATATAGCTTAATTTTTTAGCTAATCTAATAATTTACCAAAATTCGTCAAGAATATCATGAACTACATTTTTTTTACTTTCTTCCGTTATCCTGGAGAATCCCTTGTGTTTTATGAGATAAAAAGTATCCTAAATGTAATCTCGTAACATTAGTTATCACTGTGCCAAGTTTCGTCAAAATCGGTTCAGTACTGACAGACAGACAGACAGACAGACAGACAGACAGACAGACAGACAGACAAAAATTTTAAAAGAGTTATTTTTGGCTTCTATATCGACAACAAAGCCTACCCCCATCAAAATTTTCAAAAAATATTTAATGTACAGATTTGACCCTGCTACAGTTTTATTATAATATAGATAAATAACATTACATTCAAGGATTTTAATATATGGAAGTTATAGGTGCTAGAGCCACGCTGAAGCTATTACTGATTTTAGCATAAATGGGTCGGCTTACTCGAGGTAGTACCACCCCTCACAGAAAACCGACGTGAAGTTCAGTGCTTGCATTGTTGCGTTTCGTTCGGTCAGTGAGATACCCGCCGGAGACCCACCTCCCCTCCTCCTTACCCCTGTGTTATTTTTAAATAAGTAGTACCACCCCTCACAGAAAACCGACGTGAAGTTCAGTGCTTGCATTGTTGCGTTTCGTTCGGTCAGTGAGATACCCGCCGGAGACCCACCTCCCCTCCTCCTTACCCCTGTGTTATTTTTAAATAATAACATAATACCACATTCCAACACTGAAGACATATCTGATCCTGTCCAGAATTCTTTACAAAAATACCC
>MU160026.1:3203-31818 GCA_015888305.1 Antheraea pernyi
TTTAGTCAATTGTGAACCGATTTTAATGATTCTTTTTTTATTTGAATTGGTACACTATGTAGTGATTAATATCATCTTTTTGGTCAATTTGACGGTTATATTCTTTTATTTACCGCGTTTGCTTCTACATAACTCTGTGATTATAGCAACGTATAAGAATAACTTAAGTATATCGACAATACGGGCATATTATATCTATATAATAAAAGATTTAAGATATATTGTTCGATAATGTATAGCTTATAATTTTTATTACTTTCTTATATAGTGTTAGTGAGTACTGAGTTTGGTATATAGTAGGTTGAAGTTCCAGGTATGTTGCTGATGATAAATCCCATCCCATTCGATATACTATTTGTATTCATATATCTAATTTACACGTTACATGTTACAGTTGGCGTGCGTATCGTAGTTACAAATGTTTTTGAAAAAGCTTTTCTGTAATGTACACCCCCACTCACAATTTTACATTTCTTTAATACATTTTTTAAAAAGCGCGTGCGGAGCCGCGGGTAACAGCTAGTTAATAGATATGACTATATATTGTGATATTAGAATTCTTGTTAAAAGCTGAGCTTAATGTATAAATGAGTAAAAATCCGTTCTCATGAGAAGCTACATTACTACGACGCCAGTTTTTAATATATATTGACGATTTAAAACGAAATTCTACAGTTCTGTATTTTATACTAAACGATCGTACCATGAAAATAACTCGCAAATATTCAGCTTTTACTTATTCTGATAGTTTTATTAATTATATAAATCTGATTTAGTAAAGATACGCGGTCTTTAAAAATGTCGTTAGCAAATTCCAACATTCGAAACCGTAAACAAGGGATTTTATATCTTGTCTTAATCATGCGATTTCTGCGGGCATCGTGATTATAAGGACGTCACGAAACGATACAACGATGTACGCAGTATAAAAAATACCTGCAGTTTAGGAATATTTTGCAAAAGAAAAAGCCGTAGGTAGCCTCACAGTGGATTGCAGAAATGACTGTCAATAATTGACATGTTTTTATTAAGTCAACCTGCAGACGCCGTACAATAGGCCTGCGAAGGATGGACGCAGGTAAGTTCGTCACCCTTACACCAAATGCACAGTTCCAAGGCGGGAATATGTGCCTCACCGGCTCGTCCGACGTTAACTGTTCAAACCTCAGACTGCAGAAGATGGCCTCTTATTAGAGAGCCGCATCTACTGCGTTAAATTATTTTTTAAAACAATCACTGATCCTCAGGCCGCTCATGGGGCTTTAGCCGTACCGTAAAGTTTTAGCCATTAAAAGTCGGGCGTAACGGACTCATCACTAGCCGGCGGAGAGTGGATTTGCTATAAAGGATCTTCACACCAAATAAAACACGCTCACATTTCTACACGTCCGAAATAAAATAGACGATTCAGCATACAACGAAAATGACTAAGTCCTTGAACATTTTATTTGATTGACCAATCTATATAAGAAGCTTCACTTCATATTACGAAAAGCTATCTGGCATAGCTAAAACCACATATCATATATGACTATTATTGTCAGTTTTAATGAATTATTATTCCTCCTTTCCCTATCTTTTGTTAGTTTTATATAATATATTTCTTTAGCCATTGCGCTTTGCATAGATTTTATGTACAACATAACCGATAGCGTAAGCGTTATCTATGAAAATATGAGAAATTACTGCAATACGCGTCAGTTACAATGTTTTTGTCCTGGCAAATGTAAGCGCATGATGGAAAAACCAGTGCATGTACATCTTTATTCTACTGTGCCACTATATCTTTAATAAGTATTTTTATTTTATTGTCATTTTATTATAAAATTTACATATAACATACATATTGTATCATTATATTCCACGTTTGATCTCTTCGAAATGTTCTGAAGCATTCATATTATTATAATAATCAGTAAACACTTATATTCAATATCTATCTAAATATGTTTAATGAGGTATTTATAACAACAGAGTGTGTACTGTTTAATGCTTATATACATTTTATCAAAATTCCGAGAAACGACGTGTTTACGATGAATTTATAACAGAAAACTACTTACTGGGACCGTTCACATATTACGATGTAAATTATATTAACCAATTTAAACTCGATCAATTGCTTCAATTTAAATGAAGTATAAATTTGTAGGTGGTAGAGCCACGCTGAAGCTGGCACTGGTTTCAGCATGGGTGGGTCGCCTCGCCTGGGGTACTTCCACCCGACCCAAAATAACACCCACGTTAACTAACAGTGCTTGCATTGTTGCGTTTCGTTCGGTCAGTAAGAGCGCCGGAAGCTCACCACTCCTCCCCCTCCCACTCTTCCCACAAATATGGGCTGGCAACGCACTTGCGACTCCCCTGGTGTTGCAAGTGTCTATGTACGGTAGTGATCACTTAACATCAGGTGACCGACCAGTTCGTTTGCCTCCTATGATATAAAAAAAAATTGTGTTTAGATCGATGAAATGACCTACAAACCCTTTACGCTTATCGCAAGTACTCTGCCTGCGTTCCAGTAAACGGTTAAATTATTATCTCTCTATTTCTATGAAAAAGGTATTCGTTTCTTTCAAACTGACTTGATACGATTAACCAAAGTATATTGATAATCGTCTATATTAATATTTGCCTAGTTCCATGAACACAGTAATACAGAAGGAGTTTGGTAGGTGAGGCAAGAAATGCGACATATCAATACCCTCCCCCACAGACACGAGTCATGTCTCGTGGAAGACTGAAGTTATATGCCAATTTAAGGTTAAATTTTGTAGGTGGTAGAACCACACTGAGTCTATTACTGGTTTCAGCATGAATGAGTCGGCTCGCTCAGGGTAGTACCACCCTCTCACAGAAAACCGACGTGAAGTAACAGAGCTTGTATTGTTGCGTTTCATTCGGTCAATGAGAGCGCCGGAGGTCGATCTCTCCTCTCCTTCCCCCGTCCCTTCCTCCCCCTCCCCCAAACACAAGATGGCAACGCACTCGTGACTCCCCTGATGTTGCAAGCGTCTATGGACGGTGGTGATCACTTAACATCAGGTGACCCACCTGTTCGTTTGCCTCCTATAATATAAAAAAAAGCGAATGGCAAGATAGTTAAATTAGCTGCTAAGAAATATTGAAGTCTTACCATGGTATAACTGCGCAAATTATTTTGATCAAATACCGTTAACTTTTAAACAAAGAATCGCACCACAAATATGCCTTGTGGATTATTAACTCTATATATGCTGATCTTATTTTATCGAACTCACAAACCGCTGTTAGCCTGATGAGCCTTCACACCTCCACCGGGCTATTTGGCCGAACGCCTAAGGCACTCAGCCGAAATGGCAACTAGCGGAATGTTGCCAATATGGTCGGATCTCAATTAGAGCCGTTGCCTTACGTTCAACATCGCGTATCGAGCGTAGATAACGTTGGTGAGGCACATATGTGTTTTATATATTAAATCTGGCAATTTTGACTAAGACTAACTTATTAAAAAAATCCTTACAGAACCTATGTCCTACTATATGTGCGGTACAGAATTATGTGTCTTGTGTTGGATCGAACCTAAGCTGAGATGCTGTCGGCGGGGCCCGCGGCGAGTACGCGGGAACGAAATCAACTAAAACAAAAAAAAATGTACCTGATTGGTTACAGTGAAATATGTAAAATACTCCCCGCACTCCTAATTCCTCTCCTTCCCACTACCACAATCACAATGAAAATTATTTAGCATTGTAGTGCACCATAGAAAGACCAGAGGGTATATTCAGTCGAGTTCGCCATACTAGCCTGGTTAAATGTCAAAATATACTGTTTTCAGTTTAGGCCTTGAGTGGGCGTTTAAAAACGTCAAAGCTACCACAAATTTGGAAAATAACCCAGTTATCGAGAAGAACCGGCAAGAAATTCGACCTGGTTCTTCTCTAGTATCTTCACTCGGTACGGCTTTTTATATATCCTTTCAAATCTATACTCAAACTACTACTCCCTACAAGAAATCCAACCCCATTATAATTTCAATTGACACCTTGACACTTAATAAAAGTTCATATTTCAAGCCGCAATGTAGGTGGCTACATATATATATTAACCCAGTTATCGAGAAGTACCGGCAAGAAATTCGACCTGGTTCTTCTCCAGTATTTTCACGCGGTACGGCTTTTTAGTCTATACTCAAACTACTACTCCCTACAAGAAATCCAACCCCATTATAATTTCAATTGACACCTTGACACTTAATAAAAGTTCATATTTCAAGCCGCAATGTAGGTAGCTACATATATATATTGTGGCTAAGGAAATTCAATTAAGTAGTAAGACTTTAATAAAGCCACAATAACGGCATGGTATCTAGACAGTTATGGATCATATTAGAAAAATTGTTAGAAGGGCGCTCGGCGCTACGTGGTCGTCGACCTCTTCTAACCCGGCGAGGCGCGGTGCGGCGTGGCGCTCCGTACCCAAACAGCCGAATTGTTGCGCGTACGCAGCTCCTCTCATCGCCGCCACCGACAAAACCCTCTGAATGGAATCCGAGGCATGCTTATATGTACTCTTGCGTCGCGTCTGCTCTTTACAAACGCCGACCAGCCGGGCGGCCGCGGCACGCGCGCCTCTTCTCGTTTGTTATGAAGGATTACTTCTGGCTGGAATCGTAGCTACACACTTACACTCTCAATACGGTAATCATGTACAGTACTATCCCGTGGGCGTACACCACTTATCGTTGCTATCAATAAAAATTACTCACGAAGAATTTTTTAACGATACTCGTCAATTACGAGTTCTCATTGTAAAAACGATGAGTACCTAATTTAAGTATTCCATAGGATTTCTTAATGTTAATAGTGTCACATTACAGCAACTGCTGTATATTCCAAAATGAATGGAAATTGATTCAAATCTTTTGTAGGAAAGAAGACATTGCTATTTACCCGAACATTTAACTAATTAGAGCGAATTAACTAATCAGTTATGAAAATTGTTTGTGTCCATTCCATCGCATAAAAATACTATGCATTCGTTTTAAATCGAAGTAAAAAATCAATGATATATATAGACATTATTACTATAAACACAGTATAAACTATAAAATTGTCCTTATGACAATTTAATGAGCTTTCTTTACACAAGACTTGGAAGTTCGCAAGTTTCTGATGATCTTACTGATAACTACATTATTTAATAAATTACCGTTGTACGCCCAGGGCGTTGTTCACATATTTCTAGCTGTCTAGTATATACGCAAACTTTTTGGTTATTCCATTTGAGCTTAATTGTAGGTGGACTACAATTACCAATTAACATGTAGTTGACAACATAGTTGTTTATTAGATCCATCTCGTATAAAATCATGGTAGATGAAATGGAAGATGACCATTACATTCTGTGAACATTCAAATTGACTATCAATCTACAAAGTAATCATGTCAAAATTTCAATATAGTATCTATGATAAGCGACAAACGGCGCTGAATCCTCAAAATGTTCTTCTTGTCCTAAGTATGCGTGGCGTTGGGACTGTCTGGTCTCATTTCCATTGTTTAGGTGTCTGTTGACACCGCATGGGGACGGTGGCACGTCAGGGGGCGCGCCACGGCCGGTCGGCGGGGTGCCTCGTGTGGCTGCAGTCAGGTCTGTGCGCCCGCGTCCCGCGCACGCTGCATACCGCATGCAGCTGTATGCACCGCACCACACCGTGCGCACGCGCTACATCCTAGCCAGTATCTCGAACGGTATATTGCAAGCCTTACGAACTCGAGATTAAAATTAAAGTTCGCGCAACACCGTATCGGCGCCACCATTACGCCGCGTCGAGTAGGGTGCAGAGTCCCCTGTACTCGCCGACCAATTGGCTATAGAGTTATGTTTACGTGACGTCGCCTACGTACAAACACGTAGGTAAGTTATGCATGTGATACCAGGTCCCGTGTGCGCATTTCACAATGCGCTTCACTCGACGCGCCGCTCGTTTGTTTGTTTACATATTGCGCCGCACCGCGCGCCGGCTCCTCGGTGCATCGTTACACATCCGATAATATTATATTTCATAACGTTGCATCTAATCAATGACTATTCTAACTTTGTTTCTGTTTGTCTCGAGACTAATCAATTTAAATCGCTTCATTATTAAGTAAATCGAAAGCCGTTAATCTGACGGATGCACGTGCTGGCTGTTGCCAAGCGATTATAGTCATTATATAAACGAAGCACAGGATCGAAAGTGAGTTGCGACTCGTGTTGGTCGGATGCCCGTAGTTTGCGAGGGGCTCAACTGTCGTACACCACGGTACACCTGCCCATCAACTCACACTATCGCCCACCCCTCTAGAATTTACCTTTTGTATATTTTCGGCTCGATATACAGTAGGGATTGACACAAATACCAACAATCCCACAATAATACATTATTTTCTTGATCAATTTAAAACGTATTGTATTTTTTTTGTACTTTAGCTCACGATTGGACTTTTACAATTAGTTGTCAAAGTTTTCCACTTACATTATAAAACTACTATAAGTGTATATAAGTATAAATAGCTTACCAATAAATAAATATTTCCGTTAATTCCGTTGACCTACTTTTTTATCGCGCTGCTTTAATAAACAGAAGGCTTGTCTTTCTTATGAATACAAAAAGCACAATGTAGATGCATCGATGCACCAAACCGACAGATTTTCTAAGAATAAATACTTCCGTATGGTAATTTATAGTGACAGTTACAGTAATAGCTGTACTGTATTCCATCGAAAGACGGTACAATCCATGACTTGCAAAATAACTAAAATAGGTGAGAATCCTAAGAAGATCGTCGTCGTTCACTGGCTTTTAGAGAAACCAAAGCGTTGAAGTTAGAGCTCAGTGTGCGAATTGTGGTTGATATTTAGCTGTGCATGAGTATGTTGGACCTATTATTACGTATTTGAGACTTGTTGTTCTCATTACCTCGGTTATTGTTTAATAAGATATACTTACTGTATCTGGTGCTCTTAAGTTTTGTATCTAATAAATATATTACTCGACGGAAATTACAAAAAAAAACCTACATATAAACTTTATCTTTCCGTAATATATAATGGTTATTATTATTATATATTTTCAAAGTAAGGGTTCAGAATATTTCAAAAACATTATGAGAGCAAAAGACATCAACGCAAATTTATTTTTCAATCTTATTCATATTTTCTACAAAAATATTGTAATGTACTCTTACGTAGATAGTCTTATGCGACAATCCAGATGCAATTGTTTGTTTTTAACTTATCGGAATTCCGCCCCCTTCGATGGCCATTTAAAAATGGAAAAGGGTCTATCTAACAGAAAAATAAGTAGCCTAGAACTATTTTATAAAAAAAAAACGCACCGTTTGGTCATCGTCCTATACCGATACGTTCAGTAGTTTCGACGTGAATGAACCTCAAAGAAACTATATTTTCATAAAATATATAGATACATCCCCTATCCAGATATATATGTGTCTATCCAGACATGAGTAATTTCATAATGGACTTAGAACTTTATGGTATAAGATACTTACGCAGGCCGGCATGACAGCGGCGACCGGCGATGGATAGTATGTCTCTCATTGGTCGTCATTGTTTTTGGATTGGACTGTGCTTACCATCAGGCACAGTACAGTCACTTCGCCGAGCTACAATAAAAAAAAAGATATATTATCTATACTCGTCTAGGTGAATTAATAGAATACATAAATTATTATTAAGATAAAAAGTTGAAAATTTAGCAAATCAAAGTAACGTAACGTAAAAGGTGTTTTGCACCAAAAATTTCCAATCAAATTTAAATCTTTATATGTACCAGATTTAAGATTCATAGTTCTCTAGTTGATAGTTCGGGAACAATCTCCTGGCCAGTGTGTTCCATCCTTCATATAACATAGGATTCTTCAAGCGTAACGTGAAGAGACATTTAGTATCCATGTCCATTCACCAAAAAGTTGTTATTTTAATGTTAAATACACACACTTTATTTTTATAATAAGTAATAGAATACAAATCAGAACTTGGAAACAAAACTAACGTAGAGTAAACTTTTTAAATAGGAAAACAAAATAAACTTTGAAAATGTTTGCGATAGAAACTAATTACCACGTTACCAGATTTAACTTTTTGGTGCAAGTGGAACCTGAACATATATTATTGCAGATAAAAAGATACATTATTACAGTCATTGGTTAAAGTTATGTCAAATATGTTCAGGAAATACATAATGCTGTTTTTATCTCAATAGATGTCGCTTAATAGATTTGACTCGTATATCCTAGAGTAGATCCAGATGCCATAATGTAAAAAATAAATGGAACCTTTAGGGTACTCCTACATTGAAAATAACCTACCTTTGTTAAACGGTTTTATATCTAATGGAAAACGTTAGTGCACATAACACAGTTCTACGACTGACCTATTTGTAATTGTAGGTATGTTTTGGCGACAGAAATCATACAAACTAACAACCGGGGCCTCTGCATAGACGCCGCGCTAAAAACTATCGGAGGTGTTAATGATACACGCAACGAATAGGCGTGTTAGTATCTGTAGCCATACAACTTCTATAGTTCTAAACACTTTGTTAATAAGAGCGAATATTCAATAACTTGAACATACTGTCAACTGTACCTACGGGCTATCAGTGGTATTGAATAAGTCCTTGATCAATTTGCAACGACAATAAATTCGCGTTTACACCTTTATGAAATAACTCATCATTCGTGGTTCACGGCGTCTACGCATCTTTATCAGTATAAACAGAGAATATAAACGGATTATAGTATTCAGTTTTGCTTTTCATTTATAAATATAACGGTTCTTATGTTTCGAACAATATAATAATTATGTTACTAGCCATTGTCCGCCCATTTCGCTGGTCGGTTTTTTAATATGCTTTTTTACATCTTTCTATATTTATTTTCTTATATCTATCTCCAGGTCTCTGGCTACGTGTATGCTAAATATCAATGTAATCCGTTCAGAGTTATAGCCGTGAAAAGGTAACAACCTTTTTTTTTCGAACTGACAACGTATAGACCTAGCAAGGTTTTAACAGCTTCACCGGACTACCAAGGCGAGCGCTTAATGTACTCAGCCGATTTTATTTGACAACTAGCCTCAAGGGTGCACGGCACACCTCAGCTTGGGCTGCTGCCGGATGCATGCAATTCACGACCTGTCTGAGCTAACCTAAGCTAACTATTCCTACGTATATGAGTTGTTGAAACATATATGTGTACCAAGCATACATACTTCTACAACTCTTATATATATTTCGTATCGGATAATTTTCTAAACTATTTCAGTTTGATAAGGGGAAAAAAACTTTCACTTTCATGTATAAGGGTGTATGCGTGCACGAGTGTGAAGGTGATAAGGTAACAAACAGTTACACAACATATCACATTTATAAGATTAGTAGCATGGATGATGTACAGACGAATTAGTTTAAAATCTAAATATTGATCTTTCAACATAAACGTATTCGCCACTATCTGCAAGTCAACACTCTATCTTTTAACAGTATCCTGGTTCATATTCAAGCTAACTTATTTTTCAACCATCACTTACATCGATTACTCCTCTGGGTTCTTGGCAGCTTCACGGGGCTTGTTGGCGAACACAAAAGGCACTCAGCTGAAATGGCAACTAGCACATGGGTACCAAAAAGGCTATACTCCAGCTTGGGTTGTAGTCTTTCATAAAATTTCGTCAAATTGAACATAACTAAGCCAATCTAACATACTAACCATTCAAGTTTATGTAGCAAACATACATGCATTATATATGGGTATTTAGTATTTATTTGATATTTAGTTTATCTGACTATTTTCACTAAGTAATAACTAACAAAAGATATTTTGGGGTGTAAGGGGTGTCGAATAACATCATAAAACTTGAGACACCCAAGCCAACCTCACCTGCACGCTATGCACCCTGCTTAATAACGATCGAGGCAATGGTGATAGTAGGGTGGTAGGTTTACCCTGACTGGGAAACCACCATGTATATGGCGAAAAAGCCCGTCATAGTGATTCGCTCCTGCGGGTCGCGTTTCGGAATCAGCCTGTGCATATCCAACTTTTTACAGGTCGGCATGACAGCGACCGGCTATAGATAGTGTGTCACTTGTCGTAGTATGTGGCAGTCATTATTCCGTGCTATTATAAAATAAACAAAAAGTATTTAAAACCTTACAACTCATGTACGCTGTAAATTGACAATGTATTGTTATCATGAAGGTATTACCAGACTTTAAATCCAACAGTATTTAATCTCTGATGGTTCTCATTCACTCTCAGTTCTTATTATTAAAGTTTTATTTACGATTCAACATTGTAAAATGTCTTTACACTTTAAAAGGAACTGAAAATTACAACATTAAGCTTCAGAAATTTCGCCAGTAGTTATATATGTAGCACGTAATTATTTTTTTTATAATAGTACAGCAGAGGACAGTATAATCCAAGAACAATAGTGTCAACCGATAAATCGGTAATTCATTGCAAGTCGTCGTTGTCATACCGACTTACAAGCCTAACGACTGGTGGATATGCAACGGCTGATCACGAAACAGGGCAAATAAAAGAATAGTCAATGGTGTGGGTCTATCGCCATGTGTTTTGTTATAACGACTTAGCCAATTACAAAAATTAGAATTACTAAAACTCACCTTGCTTACTGAATACAGATCAGTTGATCCTCGAACGCAATACATATAAGAGAGTGAAACTATCACGAGTGTTACCTATGTTTTGTGTCTGCGACCCACTGAATTAAACAATCAAAATCAATAATACTTTATTCAATTTAGGCCCTAATAATATGTTAAGGTAGCTTTAAGACTCCGTTCGGGGCACTATCCGTCTAGACGTTTTGCATACCTAATGAGGAAAGCAGAATCTCCCAACTGCAATGTAGTGGAGTGTACCAAGAACAACATCGAAAGAGAGTCGTTGATGAGTAGTATAAAAAGTAGTTGCCAGAACATAGGTATTTGTCACAGCATCTTGGCTGAACCCTGTTCGGATGAAGCTAAGATGCTGTATGACCTTGTTATGATACCTCATCAGCGACTCTCATGATATAGCTAAAAAGATTGGGGAACAATGGGGCTGATATGTTCAGTGGAATAAAAGCCCCTATCAACAAAGGTAAAAAACAAAAAAAAGGCCCAAGAAGATGCCTATGGACGTCAAACTACAACCGGTTCAGAAAATTACCCAGTCATCCAGAAGAACTTTCGTGTACCTGTCACCCAAAAAATATAAAATAATTAAGTAACTTCCATAATTAACAGAGATAAGAAAAAATATATGTCACTTACTCGTATATTTAAGCCAAGATACCTGAAAACATTGTTAAACATATATTTTATAAGAAAAATATATATAACACACATGACGTTATATAAGTAAATTCCGGCCACAACAGAAGTAACCGCAACCTAGTCCTAGATATGTCACTTTTCCTAAGTTGCTACTCCTGCGAACTGCTTTGTAAAGCCGTACGTATTACCAGCCAGACCCTCCAAACCGGACCACGATGGGATAAGCATTGTTATATTACGTCAGAGATAGGTTTGACTGTAGTGGTGTCGTACCTTACGTAGGTGTTATAACTCTTAAATGACAAGTTAAATACTTTTACTCACGCTCCCGGCTTTGCTCGCTGCAGTGTAGATTTGACCTATCCTTCGGGAATAGTATTTTCTTCTGGATAAAAGTCACCCTTTGTCCTTTTCTGTATCCCTAGTAATTGCCAAGCTTCATGATGATCCGTTGAGTATTTAAGGTGTGAAAGCGTAACAAAGAAACTCGCATTCGCATTTATAATATTAGTTAGAATATGTTTAAACCGGTAAAAGAGTTATAAAAGTTAAGTAGTAATCAAAATGTAACAGTTTACAAATTAAATAATAGATAATAAACAGAAGATATAAATAAATCTTCATTAACAAGTTAAAAATATATCAATTATTAGTAGTAATCTTAAACTAGTTAATGGTAAGGTGCTTAAGAACATTGTAATTACAGACAAAGATCATTAATTACGTCCCTCCTAAGGATTCTCGTATCCTCCCCATTTCTCCAGAAAAGAAACGTGTTAAAATCTAGAACATTAATATACTCCAAAGAGGCGTTAAGATACGGGTGGTAATGTACACAGTAGACTTTAGATCGTTGCGCACGTATTTACGTATAGTTTGCGTCATATATACGTAGCCCCGTGTACATAATTAGATATCTATGTACTGTTTAGGTATCTATTAGATGTAGATCAATGCTCTGAGCGAGGTTACAGACGTCAAGTGATGTCACCGCTGGTGGCAGCCTCTAGAGTCTTTGTTGTCGCAAATGCACGCGCGTTCATGTCTGGCCACGTTATTTTTTAAATCTTCAACTATTCACCATACCACACCAAATAGAAACACTTGTATTGTGAAACAATAAAACTATATTGTACTAACTCGGTTTTAATGGTAAGCTTATTAAAATCAAAGAATAAATATCAACAACATATATATATGTATAAACGTCACGATCAATATCAAACTTTAACATTTGAAGCATTGACCACAAATTTAGTAATAGCAGCATTTGAACACAATCTTAAATTATCACGTGTTCTAAGATGGAAACATGCTAAACCTAGAGGTAGCAACGTCTTAATAGCTTCACCGGACAACTAAGGCGAGCGCTTAAGGCACTCAGCTGATTTTATTTGACAACTAGCTCAAGGGTGCATGGCACACCTCGGCTTGGGCTGTTGCCTGATACATGCAATTCGCGACTTATCTGAGTTAACCAACTACTCATACATATATGAGTTGTTGAAACATATATGTGTACCAAGCATACATACCTCAACAACTCTTATATATATTTCGTATCGGATAATTTTCTAAATTATTTCAGTTTGATAAGGGAAATAAATAATACCCTTCCACTTGCATGTGTAAGCGTGTATGTGTGCACGTGTGTGGAAGTGATATGTGTAATGTTGTCGTAAGATTTTGTGTCACTGTATCGCGCGATCAGCAGCGTACTCAAGGGCTCCACTCCGAGGGAACGGACCTAGGCTTGAGCCGCTGCCGAGGGGTGCCTAGTCTGGTTACGTAAACCTACAGGGGTTAACCCTTAAGTACAGTTATCGAAACACACCTATAACTGTTTGGCGATCAATTTACAGCTTGAAGACGTTAGCTAGCCTAGCGTGTATTGGACAAAGCCAAGAAAAATTATTTGTACTAGCTATCTGCCAGGCTTTGCACGAGTATACTAAAGAAGGAAATGAGACCAAATGTTCGCTTTATAGTACGATCAAGTAATTAAGTAAAATGGCGACTGGATGTTAATTCTGTGAATATTTATAAAGATCTCCATACAGTTTTCCGTGTCATTAACTTTTTTATGTGGTGTTTTTTTAAACCAAATTTTTCACTTTTCCGTCAGATTTTTCAAACATTCTCTTTCATACGAACCTTGTCCTTCTGTTACAAACAACAAAAAAGAAGTATCCAAATCTAGAATGATGCTCGCACACACATTTCACTAATCATTTTTATTTTTGTAGATATCTCTCTAATGAACTAGATACTGTAACAAACTTGTTGTCCCATGTTTCAGACTTAGTAAAACCAGTAATAGTTTTTAGGTAATAGTGATTGGTTTTATAATAAAGTCCCAAAGCATATTACCGATTTGCCGGACTGTAAGTGTTTAAACGCCACGTCAAGCGGGTTTTGATGTCAAAAGGCTATTAGAATGGATCAATATGTGAAAGACGGTGATGTCTGGAATTGACTCCTCTCTGTGGATGCACTAAAAACGATTGTAAGGTTTAATGTGAATATATATGTTAAAAAGATGTACCCGATCGTGTTCCTTGCCGGTTCTTCTCGATGACTGGGGTGTTTTCCGAACCGATGATAGTTTTGACGTTCATAAGCTCCTTATTAGGGCCTAAACTGAATAAAGTATTTTTAATTTGTATTGAATGCAAAAGGAGGTTTAAAAGCGTCTGTAAAAGATAGGTTAAAAGAATAGAAAATTCTGTAGAATTTTATATTTATAATGCATTCGATTTCAACTAGAGCTGACTAAGGGTCTTATATATTAGACATAGTATAAAATAAAGTCTCCTACCGCGTCTGTCTGTCTGTCCGTTCGCGATAAACTCAAAAACTACTGAACGGATTTTCTTGCGGTTTTCACCATTGGATAAAGTGATTCATGAGGAACGTTTTAATATATAATTTATCACGGATTTATTTTTAATCAGGGCGGAACAACGTCTGCCAGGCCCGCTAGTATTAGATACGTGTGCTAGGTTACTTTCTTTATAGAATGAAGGTATGATCATAATCAATAGTCCAGTTCTTAAACAGATAATTATATATAAAAAATATATATTGAATACGTCATTACTGCATTATTACAGATGAGTTTCTATTGTACAGCAATCAGTTATTAGATTTATACTCTATCAATGGAGTATTCCTTCAAAATAGATTTGTTCTTGCAATTTCTCTGTTTAAATAATATATACAGGATATTTCTTTAAGATTAGTTAACGATAATTTATTTCAGAAGAATCTTTAGTCTGTAACTCGTCACCATTTCAATGATATCGCTGATTATTTGTAACCAATTCGTCTTTAAAACAGTTTGTCACTTATTTCCGGTGACCATTTTTGAAGGAGTGTCTTATGGAATCCGTTTTGATAACTCGCCCCACTAAATGACGTTTCAGCGCATCAACTACAGTACAGTACTACTACTCAAGTGATCGCAATTTATAAATAATAGTTTAAAAAAGCTAAAAAACACGCTTTTATAAAAAATCCAACTAAAAAACAGAAAATAAAATTTAATAAATTAGGATTAAGAATAATGTCAATTTTTTAATGATTTTTTATGAAAGCGTGTTTTTTTAGTTTTTTGAAACTATCATTTATTTTTCATTTTTTAGTTAATTTTTTTTAAACTTTTTTTTCGGATTATTGCATTGTCATCGACCTTTGACAAGGTGTGTAAAGTTTGAATTAAATCTGATCGTTCAAAGTAGGACAAAATCGAGCTCAAAGGGGTCGGTTACAAACATACATACATACAGGTGAAGCTAATAAAAGCGTGTTAAAATTGGCAAACGTAACTATTTCACCACAGAGAATATTATATTGCTATCCATTTTACTATATCTTTACAATTTATTACGTCAACTAATAAACACGTGCAGAACTAAGGGTACAGATAATTAATTATATAGATTTTGTGAAAAATACAAGTCAGGACAAAGTTGTAATAAGCTTGTAAACTTTTTGTTTAGTAGATATTTAAGAATTTTAGTGTTACCAATAAAAAAATTAAAAAATACGTTTTATTCTTTAATTTTGAACCTTGAAAAATTTATAAATTGTGGTGGAATTTCAACTTTATATTTTTTGTTACCTTTAAGGATTGCTCTCGATACTTATTATTTCTTAGTACCGATAGATGGCACTGTATAAGAAACATGATTACTTGATAGGACAAGTTAAAAAAGGGGTATAATTCTTGTAAGTGGTCTTGTTTACAACAACGAATAACGTACCTAATGCACTAATACCAAAATGGTGAATTTTGAAATATTAAAAAAATTGTAATATTCTAATATAGATTACTGTCAATATCGTATTCTTTATTATTATTATTGATAATGGCAATTATCGGCCAGCGTTATCGCAACGTGCATACAAATAAGCATTATGTGATCGCCGATAAGTGTGAAAGGTAGAGCGGTTACACTCAAAGTCAAGATACACGATACAAAACAACAAACCACCCAACAGCAGAATAACTATCATCAATTTATAAGAACAATTATTCTAAAATACCACAACAGCTAAATTTATTATTGATTTATCACTCTTATCGCCATCTATAATAAATCCTAATGATGATTTATTAAAAATGAACATGAATTGTGAGCTCAGAAGCCATTCACAGCGTGACAGAACGTAAAAGGGCTAATAAACAATCAGCCAGTTAGTGGGGTCGCAATAATCATAGGGGCATCTCCGTCTAACCTGTTCAAATGCTTCGAACAAAACATGACAATAATTGTAATTTAGAAACACATTATTTCACATAATCGCTGGCATAAACAATCTTTAATACAAAGCACTTTTATCAAAGTACCAAATTCCAATTTTATTATTCTCGATTCAAAGGTCATCGTGTAATTAATTCAAATGTTTTTATTGATTATGTATTAGTTACTTTTTTATTATAATGTCAGTTCTTTTCATATCTCAACAGGTTGTTGGGTATCAACCCGGTATATATTGATTATTCTTATATTTTATTCTATTTCTTCTATTTCTTCTATTATATATTACTTTTTCCATATATAGAATAAATTAATACAGTAAAATTATTTATAATCATACAGTAATAGAGCATCAGTGGCTGTTGAAAAAGAACGTAATTAGAAAACTTACAAAAAAATCCATACTTCAGCCACTCACGCCGCGTTGCCTGGCGAATAAATATAAAATGAAATTACCAAGTTCGTCTCTAAGACCTTGTACACAATGTTGCTATTGCAACGTCTGTTACAGAAGGGCTCTAATATAACGAATCACAAGTCGTGTATTTGTTAACAAATAGAGAGTTTTAACGTGAGACCTCTTCCTTATTAAAGCGTGTTTTAAACGCTGCGATGTTTATAGTGGTTTATACTCAACTTTGAATTATATCGGGATCATATTATGTTGTAATTAAGTATTCTTTTCAAGCAATTGGCGTCTGCTTGTAGCGCTATTAGTAATTATTTAAAAAAAAGTGTGTGTGTACTTATATACACGCGTTAGAAGTTATACTTCTTTGGCGTAACAAGATTAAAAAAAACAAAAATTTCATCTTTCACCTTATTCTACGTTTGTAGAAAAAACGACACTGACAATAGAAAAAAGGTATTTAATACATTGAAAGTTTTAATACACAGAAGTACAAACAACAAATACAAAGAAACAAAATGTTGACTATAGCTAACTTCAGGGTGCCGGATTTTCGTGACGGTGTGCGCGCGCATCGTAAAAATTTACTCTCATCATTTTTCCCTAACGCACCAAAAGAAGTATAACTTCAAAAACATTTTCAAAAGTGTTATACAAAATTCAATAATACAGATATTAAAAACATCTAAGTATATTATTTCATTCACGCGTTAACAAAATAGTTCACTTTATAATATTTGGGTATTTAAAAAGTCAATTAAGCTATATGACTCGAACACCATGTGACGGATCATCATGTAAGCTTGCACACTAAAATATTTTTTTAATTGAACAGGTTTTTATGATACCCAAATTAGGCCACTAGGGAGCAGCAGGCCAATTTCGATATCGTTCGATCGATCTTCATGAAAATCGCAATCTAAATATATTTATATTATAAAGAGGTAAAGTTTGTGTGTTTGTGACGTCGTAGAAGGTAATATCTGGATCTACTAAACCGATTTTGAAAATTCTTTTAGCAATGGAAGGCCGCGTTATTTGTGAGTGTCATAGGTTATATATTTACTCGAAAAATTAAAATACTTTTTTGCGGTAGTCGGATTTGCAAAGAAAAATCGGTCGAACAAAACGTTTCTTACGAACGCTGCCTTAACGATCAGAGATATATGATTGAGTTCTAGAGAAAAGTTGTAGAGCCTGATAATGCCTAGACAGCATCCATGTTATTACAAAAAAGTTAAATACGTATTAAATACTTGGTTTAAAAAGGTGTCGTAATAAATGCACCGCGCTCGCCCGAGAAAAGTTCGTGTTATCCTTTTTCACAAGTCTAACCTAACGTTACCAAAACGAGACAAAAGAGCAAGATTTTTTTTTTCTAACTGACTACGCTATTGACCAAGCAAGGTCTTAACAGCTTCACCGGACTAATGTAACTTTTTCGTAATAGCACCGCATATATCTAACTTTTATGTTTAAATCACAAAAAGTAGTTTTTTACAAATGTTTTCCGCCCAACGAAGTTGGCACGGGTCAGCTGGTAGTAGACAATTGAACACAGAATATTTTCGCCCTATTAATTCTGCTATAAATTAAATATTTATTACATTTATTTCAATTATAGCATTACATATCATTTTTAGTCCTATGGTATATTTTTTTTAAATCTGGATCTAACTATACACGATATACGCTAAGTCATTTATAGTAAGTTATCCAAAAAACGTAAAGTACATTTTATATACATTTAATTATGTGATATTAATATATCTCCAATTATAATATGTACATAGTTGCCACCCTGTAACTACGCAATTAGTTAAAATTTGACACGAGAATCCACGTTTTTTTCACATCAAAACTATCACAATCTAAAATGAACTCTCTATGTATTTGAAATAAGGTTGAATATTTTTTATCTTTAAGTTACTCGGTTAATATTACAGTATATGTATGCGTCGGCGCCATATTAAACAGTCGAGATGAATTTTATTGAAGGTTGAATGTAATTTGTAGACAATGTAGGATATTTAATATTATTGTAGTAATTTATTACCTAAATATACTTACTTTCCTTTTGGTTGAAAATTTATTTTAATGTAATAATAACATTAACAAACAAATTAGTGTAGGTACCTACCGTTTACTGGTTTATAACGTTTACATAACATTTCTTGCTTGCGGTGAACTTATTAAGATTACATTTATGTTTTTTTTTTATAGTAGCACAGCAAAATGACTGAACTGTGCCTGATGGTAAGCCCAGTAAAATCCAAAAACAATGGCGACCACAGAGTGACACACTGTCCATCGCCGGTCGCCACTGTCATGCCGGCCTGCGAAAAGCTGGATATGCACAGGCTGATCCCGAAACGCGACCCGCAGAAGCGAATCACTATGACGAGCTTTTTCGCCATATACATGGTGGTTGCGAACCAGTCAGGCTGTAAAACTCTACCACGCCCCGCAAAATTATGTTAATTTATCGCTTACGAAACTGTTTATTATTATATTTATGAAAAGTATTTTCAGTAATAACTATTGAGATTTTTAGTAAGCCGTGCAGAAAACGAGTAATGGATAACAACACATTCCCACGTCACTTGAGCCATCAATGCGATCCACTATAGGTACAAACGTCGAAAGCGAACCACGAAATTGATATAAAATTAATACAAAAAATAATATAATCTTATAAATAATGAATTATTGTTCCTACAAGGACATCATTCACATTGACGAAGTATAATTCGTGAACTAACAGTAAACTGTGCAAATATTATCTCTGATTGTACTTGTTGACATCATAGAATTCCTAGACAAACTAAAGTAGTTGGGATATCCCAGCGATAAATTATGTACTTTAGCCGAGGTCTTATGATTGTCAATATAACACGCTAGCAGACATTAGATACATATTTACGCTACTAAAAAAAAACAGAGAACATTGTCATGCTTAAAAAAAGACAATTACAATTTTTTAAGTAAAATTTAATCCTCCTTATCCCGTCACGAAGGACGGCCATTGGATGCCCTAAAAATGTATATGATTACACACACACACACACATATTTATCACATAAAAACTCTAGACTGATTTATTAACTTTATTATTTTCAACTGAAAAATTATGCCTTGTAAATATTCCTTCACAGAGTACTGTTAAAAATGGTATAGAAAACTATGCCTATTTTGATAAACATAATGTGAATTTGTTAGCTAATAAGTATTTATTGAATGACACAATATCGCAGAAATAATTATTCATCTACAACTTTCATAATTATTTGCTAATATTCTCGATAATTTTGTCTAAATCGTGAAACATAATGTAGTCAATGTTCTGATTTTATTATTTGCCTGCAACCTCCGGCTGTACCGCGGCCATAGACTGCGCGGGCGCATAGAAGTGGCGTTCTCGGCCGCGCCGCGCGCCGACCGCGACATGGTAGTCTCGCGTTGCGAGTTCACAGACAAAATCGGACAAAAAACCAGTCTGAGTATTTTGGTCAGATCTATTAGTGAGTGCGTCTTCGAGTCGAGAGGCGATAATGAGGAGTGCAATGGTGACGTCACGTCGGAGTGTGGTCGCCGAGTGGTGCGGGGTGTCGGTGCGCGGCGAGGGGGCCGTGCGGTGCGGGACACCGAGAACGCAGAGCCGTGCGCCCGTTCATTGTAGTTTTTCGATTATTGTTTAATTAGGGCGAAGCGGCGGCGGAGCGGCGGCCAGAGGACACCAACTCGCGGTCCGCATCGATATATTCTCGTATGTACATATTTTAGTTTTACTAATATATACTATAAGATTATAAATATACCAAACTGAAGTTACTTAGACTTATATTAATACAATAAATAAATACGGAAAGTGACGTTCTCTATTTAATTACTTTATTTAAGAATTATTTAGGTTTGATGAAAGGTGCTCGAATACATTTCCTTTAAGAAAAGTCTCCGTCTAAAATAACATTACACTTCTGTGTGTATAATTTATTTGAAAAGATAATGAAAAATATAACGTTAAAAAATGGAATATCCATGTGCAGTAAAAGCACCCACTAATAGCACCTGCTAATAACACGTAATAACAATTATTTACATGAACCTACACACCTATTGTGCTATTTACATATTATCTAATAAATTATTTTGATGACTATGTATCTTTGTTAAAAAATTGGTTTATAAAACGAATTAAAAATGGACGGATAAAGCTGAGTTACGTCTGTCACCAAAAATATCAACTAATAATTGTATATAACAGTATTATATTATATAGAACAGTACACTATGGAAGTTATAGAAGTTTGTAACAAACAAAGATCATCTTCTTACCCTTATCCCACCTAAGTAAGGTTGACACAACATGTTTTTTTTCCATTCTCGTCTATCAGATGTCATCTCAGTATTCACACCTTTTACACACATCATTTTTCACACAATCCATCCATACCTTTTTTAATCTGGACATACAAAGATATATTTTACATTATATTATTTAATTTATCGGAAAACTTAAACGATCTCATTACATTAATAAATAATAATAACCATCATATCCATAATATATTATAAAATACGCACAAGATATTAAGTATTGAAATGAGCAAAATGTAAAAGTAAAATATTATTATAAGAATGCGGCGCAGACATTGAATCGGTTGGTATCACCTGGGTCGCTATCTGCGGGCGGCGACCGCGCCGGGGGCCCGCGGGGTTGGCGGCGGCGGCGGCGGCGCGGGAAAGAGCGCGTAAAAAGGCGATCGGTCGGCGCGCGCGGGACCGCCGCACCGCCGCGCGCCTTTCACGAGGTCGACGGCCGCGGGGCCCGCCGAATTCTGTCCCCCGCTACCCGCACCGCGCCACCCCACACCCCTGACCCGACAACTATTTCTCCAATTTTTACAGATAAATATAATTTCACAAAAGTTTGCGCCGTTGCATCGCGCGCTATGTCGCATCATCTGTCAAGTCGGTCTCATACGTAACCCGGTGTCTATATTTAGTATATGGTGTCGATATCTCAAGGTGAGCGCAGAGTCGCGGTACGACTGCAGCGTCGACTGCCGCGACGGCGACGGTACGGAGACACTACGACGCGCCGGTCCCGTGACCTCCGCAATACATCTTCCAGGAAGGAATATTTAGTTCACCGCTAGAATAAACGATTAGCTCAGTTATTCGGTACCGAAAGAAAATCTTTTACGACACGCCTACCGTGCGCGATCACATTAAAGGCGTTCCACCAATAAAACTGTCGACCATTGTTATCTTGGCGTGGGCCCTTCATTACCCACGTGATCACATGACTTTTGCGTTTGCGGTAGATCAGGCATCAATCAGTACGAGTAAGAATCTGATTGTAACAAGTGGTACTAAAAACACGGTGCTCACAATAAGTGAGAATACCGGAACCATTAGATAGGAAATCAGAAACTATCAGCGAGAGTATACATATTTCCTCTACTGCGAGGTGGTTGTGACATTCCAGAAATGGATTAAGACTCCTCAGCGGCTGTGAATGGCAAGTGGACGTGCGCACTCGTCGACAGTATCCGGGCCAATGCCAACAGACATCGCCGCGCCGCGCTGTACCTAAACTAGAAAAGTATTGTCCTCGATGTTCCGAGCGATAACCACGAACCGAATTAAAAGTATTTCCAGCTCTACACCAGTCGAGTACAGTCGTATTTCGGATGAACTGTTCTAGTGGAGGTTGCGCGTGAGATATGTGAAGTCGCGGCGCGGCATGCGGGTCGAGCACCGTTCTCACGCTTTGAATATTCCTGCTCCCGGACACCCCCCCGCAAGCCCCGCGCCCGCACCCCCGCGACCGCACGACGCCAACATAGGCCCTTCAATGACGTCCCCTGACTCCCACTTCCAATGTCCCCACACTAATTGAATGAACTTACTAAGACTGTTTACATCCGTACAGCTCTTCTTCAACTACATTCACATAAGTTCATTGAAAATGAGTCGAACGGTTAAACTAAAAATTATAAATTGCTAATTTTACTTAATAATTATGCTTGAGATAAAAATATTAGCATAAATGGATGTGTTAATTTTCTTATCTGCATCTGAGTTCACGTTGAGACAGAGTTCGCGATATATCCATCGATGTCCACACAAACTCGTAACTCAACACTTTAATTATTTCATGAAATATATCGCCTAATATAATAGATAGGATCGAATAGAAAAAAGACATCAAAATGCAGAGAGCCGCGCATAAACAAAGACGGACAAAATCTAGTTTTTGTCGGAACAAAATGAATGAAATGTGTATATATTATTGGTGGGTACGCGGGGCGGTGCTCGGGTCGCGTTTTCCCAGGCTCGACCCGACCACATACGATTATTCATTATTTTTCTTATATATCAAAGGTTAAAATATTTAGGTGTCAACGGCGATTTTTCTAGCAGACTTGGTATGTATTAGTCACATAGCGCCGTGCGATGACTAACTCTCCCACGGTTCTTAAGGCACATCGTAATACACATCCTTGACTTACATTTTGGAAATCATACCTTTTGTGTGGGACTCGGTTTCCGTGAGAACTGAATACTTAACATTACATGCGCTTGTCTTATGAGATTAATGTCGCGGTTTTAACATCAAGTGCATTTTTCATACATACCTTGAAAAGAATTATTTATATTTATCTATCTATGTAGTAGTTATTAACTTATTTTAGCTGGTTAATTTTTTTTGTATTTGTAGTCTAGAATTGTAATATAAATACATTTAAAGATTAAGAATTACAATCTATTCAGTTACATTAAAACCCTTTACATATAAAACCTGGAGTTTTATACCATGTCTACTACGAGTACTATGAACATACATTTCATGATTATTTTGGATTTAAGTACGTAGATAAACAGCTCAATAAATTTCATGTCCAACATTTAATAACTACAGTTTTTGTTGTATCTATAATGAGAAAATTTTAGATATAAAAATAATCTTGAGTTTTATTCGGTTGCTATAGTTTCAATATTTGTATGAAAGTATTCTTTACAACATGTAATTAAATAACTTGTTAGGTGTCTTTTATTATGTACCTATTGGCTTTAGCGTCTAGAGGACAAAATCTCGACTGCAGATATCAGAAAACCTATTAATACTTGGTGGTCAATTTTCATCATGAGAATGATAGCTATTACAACCATTAGAAAAGGATTTACTGTCATACTCTGGTTTCCACCACAATGTATTCCTTCACCGAAAACTCAGTAAAGTCAAATCTATCTATTTAAAAGTCTCCGTTATCTGTTTTAGCATTTAAATAATTCATTGCTGTCTGCTGAAACTGTTATATATACTTCTCTATTATTGTATGACAGTATTAGTGTTATTACAAAAAAGTTAAATACGTAGTGAACTCTGGCTTTAAAAAGGTCTCGTATTAAATGCACCGCGGTCGCTGAATGTTCCCCATCTGGTTCTTTTGTCTCGCTTTGGCTACATTACGTTAGACTTGCGAAAAAGGATAACGCGAACTTGCCTCGGGCGAGCGCGGTGCATTTATTACGAAACCTTTTTAAACCAAGTATTTAATACGTATTTAACTTTTTTGTAATAACACGGTAAATGTTTACTTTTATTAGTGTAATACAAAACTGCGATAAATTATTTTTCAAAGAAAAAAAATCCCGCCAGGTTACAAATACATTTGTTTATAAGCTAAATTTTAAAAACTTCTATTTAAAATTAAAATAGACATCATTTGCGTTTAATTAATTTGAACGACCAAATGTTGTACATTGATTTTACGTACGTTTCCACGTAAAAACATATCTTAGAGGTAACGTTGTAAAAACCTTATGCTTCAGTTACACGTTCAAGCTTCTCCCCCAAGAGATACGTGTAATCGGAACGTTATGTTGTTTGTAAACAACATTATATTAAACAGTAGTATAATCATGTTCACAGCTTACGACCTATATAAAATAAAAGTTTCCACCACATTAAATTCCATACTATATGTTCTATAAACATATATTTCAATACTCTATTTTTATACTGACGCTATTTAAATGACTTATTAAAATCATTACAGTTTTAATTTAATTAGAAATATTACAATGACTTCGAATAAGCCATGAGTGATTCCCAAATCATTACAAATTTTTACAGTCGAGGGAATAATTTATATTCCTTAACTTCGTATAAAAATATGCGCCGTGACATGCGAAAAATCTAAATCTTTGATTTCTAAATAAAAATTTAAAATCGTCCATTAAAGTATAAAGGAATGCACCGTATCGAAACGTAATTTTCTTTAGCTATGCCAAATCGATACGCTAGATCAAAACAGAATGAGCCAAAGTTAACGACTTCACGTGCATTGATGAATATCGGATCGAATTCGTCTTCTTATCGTCCGGACACGAGTTCAAGTTTCTAGTTTCATTTCTACAAAAAAAAATATGCTAAAAGTATAAAAGTTTAGACATGTTTTTGTAATATTTCATATTGTGTTTTAAATATAATCAACGCATGAGAATTATCCTAACCTAAATTGTTTTTTTTTTAAATGAACTAACCGTTAGTAGATACCGTAAGGAAACTAACTAGAACACGAACTAGCATCCATATTTTAAAAGATATATACATGAGTTGAACCATACAATATCCTTTTCGATACAGGAAGATATCGTGATAAAGGCACAGTATAAGAGAAGGCCATTTATGCATAAAGCTCGCATTAGCTTAACTTTAGAAGGTGGTAGAGCCACGCTGTAGCCATTACTAATTTAGCATGAATGGGTCGGCTCGCCCGGGGTAGTACCACCCTCTCACAAAACACTGACGTGAAGTAACAGCGCTTGCATTGTTGCGTTTCGTTCGGTCAGTGAGAGCGTCGGAGGCCCACTTCCTTTCTCCTTACCCCTCCCCAATACACAGGCTGGAAACGCACTTGCGACTCTTCTAATATTGCTAGTGTCTATGGACGGTGGTCCATCAGGTGATCCACCTGTTCGTTTGCCTCCTTTTGAAATAAAAAAAAAACTTCAAGTTAAAAATTTATAACCTAGCACTTATTAACGTATTCCGGCAGCTGGATCATCCTCATTCAAAGTCTAGACTTTTATCATCTTCGACCACGTCGTTTTTTAATTTTAATATAAGATAATAATGTGGTCTACAATTAACTATAAAAAGTAAAATCAACGTGCAGGAAGGTACAGTAAAGAACATAAGGTACATTCATCCAGAGAAAAGTACTCTCACCGAGAAAATAGGTCAAATCTATGTCACCACCAGGCGGAATTACAGTACATTAACCCTTGTGCCGTTGAAGCGATCGTCTGGGTATTTATTTGAGAATATTTTTTACAATTTTTAAATTACAACAAATAATAATAAACGCGTGCGAAGCTGCGAGCTTAACCCTGACAACGTATAATGAGTAGCAAAAAATCTTTTCCATGGAAAAATATCTAGGTGTGCCAAATTTTATGGGGAACGGTCAAATGTTGCAGTACACAATTTCAGACATATATATACCAACATCTCATTTTTTATATATGTATATAGTATTAAAGACCAAAATTACTAACATTATTATACAGTACAAAACTACAGACAAGAAAATTTTAATAAAAAATAAAACCGATTTCAAGAAAAATGTTCTATAAAAAATGCAACACGTCTTTGATCACAGTTAGGTATCTACGTAAGCCTACCAATACCTCAATAACTATACATGCAATTTTAAAGAGTTACACATGAACTATCTCTTAAATGGTATTTAAATTATAATGAAACCTGCTTGATAATATGCCCCTTTCAAAAAAAAAACCTAGATCGTTTTATAAATAAGGAAGTTTTGAGGTAACAAATATTTAAAAAAATACAACCGAATTGAGTAAATCCTCCTTTTTGAATTGGGTTAAATAATCAAAATTTGTAAATATCACATTGCAGCTTACCCGTAGCTTCTTTCTAAGACCCTAAGTCGTTCTAACATTGTCTCTATTCGATAGAAACCGTTTTGATGTAATGCGCGAAAACATTCGTTAGTACAATTGAATAGGGCTCAATTTCAATAAAATGAAATATTTTTAAAAAGGGTAGTTAAGCTAGTTAAAGTTAGTTAGTAAACATATTATATCTGCTAAAGTATTTATACTCTAGAAGAGTAATATATAAATAGTAAATACAGCGCCTGTATGTGTGCCCTGTAACGCGTAATATTGAGTTGTTTAAGCAATTCTATTTTCTACAAAAATGCACTGTAGCTTCAGTCTACTTTTCCATTCAGATCTGATTAATGTCATGCCTTTGCCAATTTACCCAAAAAAATTATCCGGAAGAAACAACAGTGACTTGAGTCGTATTACACTTATACCAACCCGATTTTTTTTCTCTCACAAGTTATACAAATTTCGGCTTAGAAATGTGAAAACAAGTGACATACTATAACTTTTAATTAAAAATTATTATTTCTCTCGTTTAATACTTTTTCCCACACGATTAAACAAGTCAGTGTAAATAGAATATTTACAGATTACTATAGTTTAAAATCGAAGTATGAAAACAAAGCAAGAACGCCGCCGGCTGGAAGGTGACACCAGGATTTCTATGAACAAGCGCAAATATGTCAATACTTCGATGACATGTGACACTGTGTAACCGCATCGAGTGTCATGAATACCTTCTTTGACGCCTATTTCCTTAATCGAGTCTTTATGAGAATCAACATATAAATATGTGAGAATAATGGAAATCAATATATGCACCATGTAGCTGTGCTAATTCCACATTCATAATACATATCATAGATACTAGAAACAGCAACAAATTGGTCATTCCAGGCTTCAGGCTCACTAAGATCAAAATAGTTTTTTAGGTAATAGAGTTAGTTTAGTTTTATAACAAAGTCCCAAAACACGTTACCGATTTGCCAGATAGTGAGTTCAAGAACCATGGCAAGCGGGTTTTAATGTCTAAAGGGTATTACAGGGTGGATCGATATGTGAACGATTGTGACGTCTGGAAATGCACTATTTATTAAAAACAAATGTAATTATTTATGTTTTGTAAAAAAATATAACATGAAGAGATAAACCAGATCGAGTTTCTTACCGTATCTTCTCGATGACTGGATTGTTTCCCTAACCGGTGGTAGCTTTGACGTTCATAAGCACCTTCTCAGGGTCTAAATTGAATAAAGTATATTTTGATTTTGATAATACTAAATAACGTAAGATATATACCCTCTAATATTTATCACTAGGATCTGGATATCGAATACCAATTTGCATAAACCGAATAACTCAAATTATGGTTGTATTTGAGAAACTAATTTAACAATTTGAAGGTATTAAATTAGTTTCTCAAATACAACCATAATTTGAGTTATTCGGTTTATGCAAATTGGTATTCGATATCCAGATCCTAGTGATAAATATTAGAGGGTATATATCTTACGTTATTTAGTATTATCAAAATCAAAATATACTTTATTCAATTTAGACCCTGAGAAGGTGCTTATGAACGTCAAAGCTACCACCGGTTAGGGAAACAATCCAGTCATCGAGAAGATACGGTAAGAAACTCGATCTGGTTTATCTCTTCATGTTATATATTTTTACAAAACATAAATAGTTACATTTGTTTTTAATGGGAGCACAGAGAGGGGCGTCATTTCCAGACGTCAAAATCGATCACATATTGATCCACCCTTTAGACATTAAAACCCGCTTAATATGGTTCTTGAACTCACTATCTAGCAAATTGGTATAATGTGTTTTGGGGACATTGTTATAAAATTTAACACTATTACCTAAAAAAACTGTTTTTGGTCTTAGTTTTTTTTAAAAGATCGACGCCAGTAAGTGTTCTTTTTTTATGTCAAAAGGCGGCAAACGAACAGGTGGGGTCACCTGCTGTTAAGTGATCACCACCGTCCATGGACACTAACGACACTAGAGGAATCGCAAGTGTGTTGCCACCCTTTGGGGGGAAGGGATTAGGAGAGAGAGAGGAAGAGGAGGAGAGGGGAGGGGAGGGGGGGCCTCCGGCGCTCTCACTGACCGAACGAAACGCAAAAATGCAAGCACTGTTACTTCACGTCGGTTTTCTATGAGAGG
>MU160026.1:40656-56958 GCA_015888305.1 Antheraea pernyi
CCCCCCTCCCCCCAAACACAGGCTGGCGACGCACTTGCGACTCTCCTGATGTTGATAGTGTCTATGGACAGCGGTGATCACTTGCCATTAGGTGACACGTCTGTTCGCTTGCCTCCTATAATAAAAAAAATTGAATCTTGCTATTTCAAACGTTTTACATAAAAAAGCTTTACAAGTCAACAGTTATTTATAGATAAAACGTTACTCTTTTTTGCGCCCTCATGCAAATATATAGGTAGTTTTCTAGATGTCTTTAAAACATTCTTCGTTAACAAATATTACGTTGTAGTAGAATTACAAAATGGATCCTGATATAACAGAAATTCTACGTGTTTTATGATGTTTGTCAAATCTATATTATATATACTTCTATATTAATATATAAAGCTGAAGAGTTTGTTTGTTTGGTTGAACGCAATAATCTCAGGAACTACAGTCCGTTTTGAAAAATTCTTTCAGTATTATATAGCTGTGGTAGCTTTGACGTTCATAAGCACCTTCTCAGGGTCTAAATTGAATAAAGTATATTTTGATTTTGATAATACTAAATAACGTAAGATATATACCCCCTAATATTTATCACTAAGATGTACTAGGATCTGGATATTGAATACCAATTTGCATAAACCGAATAACCCAAATTATGGTTGTATTTGAGAAACTAATTTAATACCTTCAAATTGTTTTCTCATTCTGCTAAAAATTGAGCTAAAGAACTAAAACCACTTCATTTCGCAAACTTTTGAAGCGTTAAGAAATTTTGCAGAATAATAATCCCAAATGGCGTCACGAGATAATGACTGGAGCTTGTATCTTCAAATCCAAAATAGTATTTGGCATGATAACTACCTATTACAAAGTATCTAAAAGTTTTTATACAATTGGCTATACGCATTTTACTTCAGGTTTCATATTCCCTGGTTATTAACGAGATATAGGATGCATATATATTTAATTTATGCTTATGTGAAAAACTATTTTTCGTAAAAAAAATTGGTATAGATTAAATACTAAATAATTTTGGCTAAATTATAACTATAAATACAAAACTAACGCTCGAAATTTAAAGTGCCTTAACCTAAAGTTATTTTATAAATAACGAAATTGGTATTGGCATGATGAAAAGGTCTATGTAGGAAGGCGTAACTACTCCGTATAGCTGTCGAATAATTATTTTAGATTATCAACAATTAATTAAATTTTACCAGTGTATCTTTCATTAAGTCGTGTATGTAATCATTAACTAAAATTACTGAAAACAAGTATATAAAAGTTCAACATATTTACTAATAGACATATTTATGATATTGTCTTTCTTTGCTTCATATCTGAATTTTATATACAATAAATTTCAAAGGATTGAACGCTATCAGGTATTTATGCGATTCAATTTCTTAGGACTTTCAATAAATTGTTTCCGATATTTATTCCAAAATGCAGGAAAGTCTTATTTTATCCAGTATAAAGGTTTTACTTATTACAATATAATAGAATTAAGAATGGATGTAGCCAGCAGAGGCAGAGATCTGCTGCCTTTCCTTACCATTACTTTTTCCAAACAGTTAATAGGGTATTTTAAATGATCGGTGTCATTCTCGTCCTGAGATATCGTCCCGAAATATTGTAATTTCATTATAAGTTTTTAGAATCGTAAAGAAATAACTTTCTCTAGATTTAAGGAACCTCCATCATAATAGTGCAATAGCCGCGAGTGATCTGACGGAAATCGCTTTCAGCTATTTACGTAAAAGGAACATTACGGCTCGTGAGGTTCTGAACCTCCAAAGAGGACTACGATCCGACGATCCTTATATAGAATTTTTGGCAACCGGAAACAGGGCTCCGAAATTGAACAACAGCCAACCTATGCAGCCATAGCGCCCATAAGGTGAAGAATCAACTGACCGAAGTCCTTTTAAAAGGCAGGATACCTAGTATAAATAGAATATTACAATTTAATACAATTGGGATTAATACAACTCCATCTCTAGTTCTAGACGTCGGGTGTGATCGACGATGCTTACCTCCCTGAGGTGTGAGCAAAATGACAGCATCTCCGTACGAGCTACGCTTCGCCATGACGAGCGTGTTGCCCCCGTAACAGCGATGAAACTGTCACCATGCCGGAATGCACCCTACAATACACAATCATATGCACTTTGAAACACGTCAATATGTCTCGACAACAAGTGCTTCTATACCTCTCTTTAAGGTATACCTCAAAAATGCGGCAAAGAGATTTTGAGACAGCGGAATGCGTCCCTAATGTAGGCCCTGTGTAAGGTATTAAACTTGTTAACGATGTCAAACAATACGGAAAATACCAACACAGCCCGGAAGTTGTCCTGTTCTTTCAGACTTCTCATTTACGCTTTCGTGTATATGGAGGAACGTCCTTTGCGAAAATAAAACGGTTTCGCCGCAAAATCCGACCTCATGTGTATTATGTGGGAAATGTGTAAGCTTAAATTTTAATTAAAAAGCTTACCTACTTTATCCAGTAGTACAAGAAAACGATATAGGAGCCACGAGATTCCTTTGCGACTGAACTTCTATCAAAACAAAATACGATCTTACTCAAGCGATACGTTAATAATTCTCTGAATCTGAATTCAGGGGCATCCTGAGCGTAGGGTACGGTCAGGTAAGCCGTCAGCCTTCACTACGGTGTTATACGCCGGTTACGTTGCGCACGTCAGGTTTAGCTACAAGTACACCCATTTACGCAGAAGTAACTCCTCCCTTGCATAAAATAAAAAGTTTGTGACTTTCTTCTGAAACTAACAAACTTTAACACGTAGCACATGCTATGGACTATGCCCCCACGGGCTCTGGTTTAGCTTCTTCAAACACTGTTCACTTTTTTGTACTTAATGCCTAGCCGAAGAGTTAATAAGACTTTACGTTCTAGACATTACAGAAGCAAGTGTCTTTTTCTTCAGAATATTTCTTTTGGAACCGATCGGCCCAAGATATGGGAAGATATCAAACATTTATAAAGATGGTACAAAATCGTCTTCATGTGCTCCATTATTGTTCAATTCCGAACGAGTCTAGCGAACGAAACGACCACTATCGAACCGCCATGCTGTAGCACATATGTGTTACAGAATCCCTATTGAGGGCGACTCGATCACAAGGAATCCTAGAAATCGGTATTCTTAGTTGCGACTCGACTTAGTCTTGAGGTAATTTCGAGGATCCTCGAAGAGGTTGAGTCGGGCTAAAAAAACATCATTGTTTACGTCATTAAGTTAAAAGGTAGGTCCCGACTTTTAGCCCGACTCAACCTCTTCGAGGATCCTCGAAATTACCTCAAGACTAAGTCGAGTCGCAACTAAGAATACCGATTTCTAGGATTCCTTGAGGTAAACATGGTTGAGTCGAGGTTGAGTAAGATTCGAGGAAACGTCTTGGAATATGGGTGTAAGAGTTGAAGTTCCTGACGAGGACGGTTATTAATATTGTGTTAACGGTCTTAATGTATATACTATTCCGATGTACGAGTAGATGATTAGTTTATAAATAATGATAAATAGAAGAAGCTCGACAATCGGCTTATGTGAAAAACTATTTTTCGTAAAAAAAATTGGTATAGATTAAATACTAAATAATTTTGGCTAAATTATAACTATAAATACAAAACTAACGCTCGAAATTTAAAGTGCCTTAACCTAAAGTTATTTTATAAATAACGAAATTGGTATTGGCATGATGAAAAGGTCTATGTAGGAAGGCGTAACTACTCCGTATAGCTGTCGAATAATTATTTTAGATTATCAACAATTAATTAAATTTTACCAGTGTATCTTTCATTAAGTCGTGTATGTAATCATTAACTAAAATTACTGAAAACAAGTATATAAAAGTTCAACATATTTACTAATAGACATATTTATGATATTGTCTTTCTTTGCTTCATATCTGAATTTTATATACAATAAATTTCAAAGGATTGAACGCTATCAGGTATTTATGCGATTCAATTTCTTAGGACTTTCAATAAATTGTTTCCGATATTTATTCCAAAATGCAGGAAAGTCTTATTTTATCCAGTATAAAGGTTTTACTTATTACAATATAATAGAATTAAGAATGGATGTAGCCAGCAGAGGCAGAGATCTGCTGCCTTTCCTTACCATTACTTTTTCCAAACAGTTAATAGGGTATTTTAAATGATCGGTGTCATTCTCGTCCTGAGATATCGTCCCGAAATATTGTAATTTCATTATAAGTTTTTAGAATCGTAAAGAAATAACTTTCTCTAGATTTAAGGAACCTCCATCATAATAGTGCAATAGCCGCGAGTGATCTGACGGAAATCGCTTTCAGCTATTTACGTAAAAGGAACATTACGGCTCGTGAGGTTCTGAACCTCCAAAGAGGACTACGATCCGACGATCCTTATATAGAATTTTTGGCAACCGGAAACAGGGCTCCGAAATTGAACAACAGCCAACCTATGCAGCCATAGCGCCCATAAGGTGAAGAATCAACTGACCGAAGTCCTTTTAAAAGGCAGGATACCTAGTATAAATAGAATATTACAATTTAATACAATTGGGATTAATACAACTCCATCTCTAGTTCTAGACGTCGGGTGTGATCGACGATGCTTACCTCCCTGAGGTGTGAGCAAAATGACAGCATCTCCGTACGAGCTACGCTTCGCCATGACGAGCGTGTTGCCCCCGTAACAGCGATGAAACTGTCACCATGCCGGAATGCACCCTACAATACACAATCATATGCACTTTGAAACACGTCAAGATATATCTCGACAACAAGTGCTTCTGTACCTCTCTTTAAGGTATACCTCAAAAATGCGGCAAAGAGATTTTGAGACAGCGGAATGCGTCCCTTATATAGGCCCTGTGTAAGGTATTAAACTCGTTAACGATGTCAAACAATACGGAAAATACCAACACAGCCCGGAAGTTGTCCTGTTCTTTCAGACTTCTCATTTACGCTTTCGTGTATATGGAGGAACGTCCTTTGCGAAAATAAAACGGTTTCGCCGCAAAATCCGACCTCATGTGTATTATGTGGGAAATGTGTAAGCTTAAATTTTAATTAAAAAGCTTACCTACTTTATCCAGTAGTACAAGAAAACGATATGGGAGCCACGAGATTCCTTTGCGACTGAACTTCTATCGAAACAAAATACGATCTTACTCAAGCGATACGTTAATAATTCTCTGAATCTGAATTCAGGGGCATCCTGAGCGTAGGGTACGGTCAGGTAAGCCGTCAGCCTTCACTACGGTGTTATACGCCGGTTACGTTGCGCACGTCAGGTTTAGCTACAAGTACACCCATTTACGCAGGAGTAACTCCTCCCTTGCATAAAATAAAAAGTTTGTGACTTTCTTCTGAAACTAACAAACTTTAACACGTAGCACATGCTATGGACTATGCCCCCACGGGCTCTGGTTTAGCTTCTTCAAACACTGTTCACTTTTTTGTACTTAATGCCTAGCCGAAGAGTTAGCATCGACTCGGAAAAAGACTTTACGTTCTAGACATTACAGAAGCAAGTGTCTTTTTCTTCAGAATATTTCTTTTGGAACCGATCGGCCCAAGATATGGGAAGATATCAAACATTTATAAAGATGGTACAAAATCGTCTTCATGTGCTCCATTATTGTTCAATTCCGAACGAGTCTAGCGAACGAAACGACCACTATCGAACCGCCATGCTGTAGCACATATGTGTTACAGAATCCCTATTGAGGGCGACTCGATCACATGTTCTTCGTTTCTATTCCTTCTTCCTATATCTCAGCTCTCGCGTTTGTGGTTGGGAAACTCTAAATTGTAGTCGAACACCCATATTCTAAGACGTTTCCTCGGATGTTCCTCCACTCCACTCAACCGTAGTCAAGGAAATCGGTATTCTTATTTGCAAAATATCCTCAACTTGACGTTCCTCAAATTTTTTCCTCATTCGAGGTGAGGAAGCACCTGTGAAACTCAAGGTACGTCGGGACCTACCTTAACTTAATGACGTAAACAATGATGTTTTTTTAGCCCGACTCAACCTCTTCGAGGATCCTCGAAATTACCTCAAGACTAAGTCGAGTCGCAACTAAGAATACCGATGTAGCCAGCAGAGGCAGAGATCTGCTGCCTTTCCTTACCATTACTTTTTCCAAACAGTTAATAGGGTATTTTAAATGATCGGTGTCATTCTCGTCCTGAGATATCGTCCCGAAATATTGTAATTTCATTATAAGTTTTTAGAATCGTAAAGAAATAACTTTCTCTAGATTTAGGGAACCTCCATCATAATAGTGCAATACCCGCGAGTGATCTGATGGAAATCGCTTTCAGCTATTTACGTAAAAGGAACATTACGGCTCGTGAGGTTCTGAACCTCCAAAGAGGACTACGATCCGACGATCCTTATATAGAATTTTTGGCAACCGGAAACAGGGCTCCGAAATTGAACAACAGCCAACCTATGCAGCCATAGCGCCCATAAGGTGAAGAATCAACTGACCGAAGTCCTTTTAAAAGGCAGGATACCTAGTATAAATAGAATATTACAATTTAATACAATTGGGATTAATACAACTCCATCTCTAGTTCTAGACGTCGGGTGTGATCGACGATGCTTACCTCCCTGAGGTGTGAGCAAAATGACAGCATCTCCGTACGAGCTACGCTTCGCCATGACGAGCGTGTTGCCCCCGTAACAGCGATGAAACTGTCACCATGCCGGAATGCATCCTACAATACACAATCATATGCACTTTGAAACACGTCAATATGTCTCGACAACAAGTGCTTCTATACCTCTCTTTAAGGTATACCTCAAAAATGCGGCAAAGAGATTTTGAGACAGCGGAATGCGTCCCTAATGTAGGCCCTGTGTAAGGTATTAAACTTGTTAACGATGTCAAACAATACGGAAAATACCAACACAGCCCGGAAGTTGTCCTGTTCTTTCAGACTTCTCATTTACGCTTTCGTGTATATGGAGGAACGTCCTTTGCGAAAATAAAACGGTTTCGCCGCAAAATCCGACCTCATGTGTATTATGTGGGAAATGTGTAAGCTTAAATTTTAATTAAAAAGCTTACCTACTTTATCCAGTAGTACAAGAAAACGATATGGGAGCCACGAGATTCCTTTGCGACTGAACTTCTATCAAAACAAAATACGATCTTACTCAAGCGATACGTTAATAATTCTCTGAATCTGAATTCAGGGGCATCCTGAGCGTAGGGTACGGTCAGGTAAGCCGTCAGCCTTCACTACGGTGTTATACGCCGGTTACGTTGCGCACGTCAGGTTTAGCTACAAGTACACCCATTTACGCAGGAGTAACTCCTCCCTTGCATAAAATAAAAAGTTTGTGACTTTCTTCTGAAACTAACAAACTTTAACACGTAGCACATGCTATGGACTATGCCCCCACGGGCTCTGGTTTAGCTTCTTCAAACACTGTTCACTTTTTTGTACTTAATGCCTAGCCGAAGAGTTAATAAGACTTTACGTTCTAGACATTACAGAAGCAAGTGTGAAAAGCCTTCTTCAGGATTTTTTTTGGAACCGGTCGGCCCATGGTATTGGAAGACATCGGAACATTTATAAAGATGGTAAAAAATCGTCTTCATGTGCTCCAAGATTGTTCAATTCCGAACGAGTCTAGTGAACGAAACGTCCGCTATCGAACCGCCATGCTGTAGCACATATGTGTTACAGAATCCCTATTGAGGGCGAGTCGATCACATGTTCTTCGTTTCTATTCCTTCTTCCTATATCTCAGCTCTCGCGTTTGTGGTTGGGAAACTCTAAATTGTAGTCGAACACCCATATTCTAAGACGTTTCCTCGGATGTTCCTCCACTCCACTCAACCGTAGTCAAGGAAATCGGTATTCTTATTTGCAAAAAATATCCTCAACTTGACGTTCCTCAAATTTTTTCCTCATTCGAGGTGAGGAAGCACCTGTGAAACTCAAGGTACGTCGGGACCTACCTTTTAACTTAATGACGTAAACAATGATGTTTTTTTAGCCCGACTCAACCTCTTCGAGGATCCTCGAAATTACCTCAAGACTAAGTCGAGTCGCAACTAAGAATACCGATTTCTAGGATTCCTTGAGGTAAACATGGTTGAGTCGAGGTTGAGTAAGATTCGAGGAAACGTCTTGGAATATGGGTGTAAGAGTTGAAGTTCCTGACGAGGACGGTTATTAATATTGTGTTAACGGTCTTAATGTATATACTATTCCGATGTACGAGTAGATGATTAGTTTATAAATAATGATAAATAGAAGAAGCTCGACAATCGAAACTTGTCTAGTTGGTAGTAGTTGGTCTACCCTGCGACAGTTATGTTATGTTATCTTGTTGGCCAGTAAGTACGAAAAGTGGTTATCTGGGTTATTATTATTTATTATACTAACTTTTTTTTCTCTAACTGATAACGTTATTGACCGAGCAAGGTCTTAACAGCTTCACCGGACTACTATTATACTAGCTGATCTTGGGACATAACACAAGAAGTGGTTGATATTATAGATTAATGTGTCTTTTATATACTATTATTTTATAGCCTGTGTATTATATACTTATAATACACTTTATAAAAACTGTGTCGTTCCTTTCTTGTATTTAAACGACTTGGCTATTAATTATAACTCGATGAATAAAACGTAAATATTGGTTCAACGTAACTTTCTTTAAAATCTCACTGTTAGCCAAAAGAACATTTCTCAATTATAACAAAATCGTTTATAAAAAACATAATAAACACGCCGAGATGTATGTTATTATCTATTTAAAAACATCAAACTAAACTCGACCTATAAAACAATCTTACTGCGTTCAAATACGTACGCAGTTGTCCTAATTTTATACAATATACGTACGCAATGAACATAATGGTACATACGCATAGTAAACAACATCATTATTACTTAATTTATTAATGAAAAACATAACAAATGCATTCCTCATTACTGTACGTCTCCTAATAGTTACACAACACTGCATTACGTAGCTTAATTGGCCTTAATAATTTTATGTCGCACTATTACATTTTAGTGTTATTTCCTTTATACCATGGGAGGGTATTATCGTCTATAATTTTAGATAAGTTTAAAATGTAATAATTACCTTATCCTATATTATTATTTTTAGTTATCTCTATTTTTACGGCCACGTAAACAAATAATCGTTTTTAAAATGTTTTAATGCTGTACACGCAACGTGTATAACATCATTGGGGCGAATATGTGATGCAAATTACAGATAAATTGTAACAACTTTTAAGGTGGTAGAGCCACGCTTAAGCTATTTCTGGTTTCAGCATGAATGGGTCGGCTCGCCCGGGGTACTATCACCCTCCCATAGAAAACCGAAGTGAAGTAACAGTGCTTGTCCATTGTTGCATTTCGTTCGGTAAGACAGACCGCCGGAGGCCCACCTTTTTTTTATAATACACTGTGCGACGCAGACCTCAGTCCACCTGATGTAAAGTGAGGATGAGGCCTAGGATATAACACGTTCACGCAGTAAATGCACATTCGCTTTTCTTTTGAAGATTGCTACATCATATGCTTCAGGAAAAACAGACGCAGGCAGCGCATTCCACTCCTTCGCGGTTCGCATAATAAATGACGAAGCGAAGCACTTCGTCCGGATGAAGGGTATGTCAACCGCGAATGAACGGAGGTCTGTACAGCGTCTGGTAGTCCTGAGATGAAATGGAGACGACGGTATTAGTTGGTAAGACTTGTCGGTAACGAACCACTGACAGCAGCCAAGCTGCAACCACTTGAACATCGACGTAGAGTCGCTGGTCTTGTGGTATTTTATCGGCTACACTTTGGGGAATGTGCACGAGATCTGCACCAACTAATACCGTCGTCTCCATTTCATCTCAGGACTACCAGACGCTGTACAGACCTCCGTTCATTCGCGGTTGACATACCCTTCATCCGGACGAAGTGCTTCGCTTCGTCATTTATTATGCGAACCGCGAAGGAGTGGAATGCGCTGCCTGCGTCTGTTTTTCCTGAAGCATATGATGTAGCAATCTTCAAAAGAAGTGCCCCCACGGGCTCTGGTTTAGCTTCTTCAAACACTGTTCACTTTTTTGTACTTAATGCCTAGCCGAAGAGTTAGCATCGACTCGGAAAAAGACTTTACGTTCTAGACATTACAGAAGCAAGTGTCTTTTTCTTCAGAATATTTCTTTTGGAACCGATCGGCCCAAGATATGGGAAGATATCAAACATTTATAAAGATGGTACAAAATCGTCTTCATGTGCTCCATTATTGTTCAATTCCGAACGAGTCTAGCGAACGAAACGACCACTATCGAACCGCCATGCTGTAGCACATATGTGTTACAGAATCCCTATTGAGGGCGACTCGATCACATGTTCTTCGTTTCTATTCCTTCTTCCTATATCTCAGCTCTCGCGTTTGTGGTTGGGAAACTCTAAATTGTAGTCGAACACCCATATTCTAAGACGTTTCCTCGGATGTTCCTCCACTCCACTCAACCGTAGTCAAGGAAATCGGTATTCTTATTTGCAAAATATCCTCAACTTGACGTTCCTCAAATTTTTTCCTCATTCGAGGTGAGGAAGCACCTGTGAAACTCAAGGTACGTCGGGACCTACCTTAACTTAATGACGTAAACAATGATGTTTTTTTAGCCCGACTCAACCTCTTCGAGGATCCTCGAAATTACCTCAAGACTAAGTCGAGTCGCAACTAAGAATACCGATTTCTAGGATTCCTTGAGGTAAACATAGTTGAGTCGAGGTTGAGTAAGATTCGAGGAAACGTCTTGGAATATGGGTGTAAGAGTTGAAGTTCCTGACGAGGACGGTTATTAATATTGTGTTAACGGTCTTAATGTATATACTATTCCGATGTACGAGTAGATGATTAGTTTATAAATAATGATAAATAGAAGAAGCTCGACAATCAAAACTCAACTATCCTGCGACGGCAATTGTTATCTTGTTGGCCAGTAAGTACGAAAACCTACTGGTTATCTGGATTATTATTTTATTATACTAGCTTTTTTTTCTCGAACTGATAACGTTATTGACCTAGCAAGGTCTTAACAGCTTCACCGGACTACTATTATACTAGCTGATCTTGGGACATAACACAAGAAGTGGTTGATATTATAAATGAATGTTTCTTTTATAGTATATAATACACTTTATAAAAACTGTATTTAAACGACTTGGCTATTAATTATAACTCGATGAATAAAACGTAAATATTGGTTCAACGTAACTTTCTTTAAAATCTCACTGTTAGCCAAAAGAACATTTCTCAATTATAACAAAATCGTTTATAAAAAACATAATAAACACGCCGAGATGTATGTTATTATCTATTTAAAAACATCAAACTAAACTCGACCTATAAAACAATCTTACTGCGTTCAAATACGTACGCAGTTGTCCTAATTTTATACAATATACGTACGCAATGAACATAATGGTACATACGCATAGTAAACAACATCATTATTACTTAATTTATTAATGAAAAACATAACAAATGCATTCCTCATTACTGTACGTCTCCTAATAGTTACACAACACTGCATTACGTAGCTTAATTGGCCTTAATAATTTTATGTCGCACTATTACATTTTAGTGTTATTTCCTTTATACCATGGGAGGGTATTATCGTCTATAATTTTAGATAAGTTTAAAATGTAATAATTACCTTATCCTATATTATTATTTTTAGTTATCTCTATTTTTACGGCCACGTAAACAAATAATCGTTTTTAAAATGTTTTAATGCTGTACACGCAACGTGTATAACATCATTGGGGCGAATATGTGATGCAAATTACAGATAAATTGTAACAACTTTTAAGGTGGTAGAGCCACGCTTAAGCTATTTCTGGTTTCAGCATGAATGGGTCGGCTCGCCCGGGGTACTATCACCTTCTCATAGAAAACCGACGTGAAGTAACAGTGCTTGTGCAATGTTGCATTTCGTTCGGTAAGACAGACCGCCGGAGGCCCACCTTTTGTTTATAATACACTGTGCGACGCAGACCTCAGTCACACCTGATGTAAAGTGAGGATGAGGCCTAGGATATAACGCGTTCACGCAGTAAATACACATTGACTCTTCTTTTGAAGATTGCTACATCATATGCTTCATGAAAAACAGACGCAGGCAGCGCATTCCACTCCTTCGCTGTTCGCATAATAAATGACGAAGCGAAGCACTTCCCCAAAGTGTAGCCGATAAAATACCACAAGACCAGCGACTCTACGTCGATGTTCAAGTGGTTGCAGCTTGGCTGCTGTCAGTGGTTCGTTACCGACAAGTCTTCGAGCTCTGTGATCGACGGAGTCTAGCAAGTATTTGGCAGATCCGTCCCAAAGGTGGCAGCAATACTTCACACACGGCCTTATCTGCGACTTATACAGATTAAGAAGTTGCTCCGGCGTAAAGTATCGCATAACCCTGAAAAGGACACCTAATTTTTTTGCAGCCATTTTAGCCTTAGCCTCTATAGAACGTCCATAGTTGAGAAAATCCTCCCCTCCCCTCTTCTCTCTCCTCTCCCTTACCTCCCCCCCAAAGGGCGGCAATGTATCTATGGACGGTGGTGATCACTTACTACACCTGTACGTTTGCCACCTATGACATAAAAAAAAATCTTTAGTATCAGTTAGTTTCCTAATAGCATTACATCAGCAATAACTCTTTTTTTCATTTTGCGTTTGTAGTATTGTGTCCATTGTGGCAAACTAATCTCTATTTTTAAGGATTTAAGTTGATTTATATATTCTAAACCAAGGGTTCGCGAACTTTAAAGTGACCGGAACACAGACCAAATTCTTTTTATTTTATGGAACCCTATATCAAATGATTACAAATCAACACTGAAATTAATACAAGAACATTTTTTTAAAGAAATGTGTAATAACTTTGAAGCACGCATTATTCGCGCATTGACTCTGGCTACCTGGACTGCTGGGCCATACATAGTCGGGGCTGATTACTTACTTTTCGCTTTTTCAAAATAATATTTGTAATCGTGGTATTATTTAATAGTTGATAATAAATAATTTTGGGACCCCTGATGACTAATCTACGGAACCCAGTTTGGGAATCTCTGTTCTAAGCTCAGATTTGAGCGGCAAAAAGTTTGTATAAAAGTTGAATCAGACTTATATCTCAAGAATAGTCAGTACAAATGACAATAAAGTCGCCAAATTTATTGGCTGAGTGCTTTAAGCGCTCGCCTTAGTAGTCCGGTGAAGCTGTTAAGACCTTGTTAGGTCAATAGCGTAGTAAGTTAAAAAAAAAAACAAACCGTCAAATTTATTGTTTGCGTAACCATGCAAAATATTTTAATGAACTTCTGATACTACTTCTCCAAACTGAATCGTATCATAATAGATAAAAATTAGTCACGAAAAACTATAACTTAATATGTGTCTCTACAGACAATACTTTGAAGCACGCATTATTCGCGCATTGACTCTGGCTACCTGGACTGCTGGGCCATACATAGTCGGGGCTGATTACTTACTTTTGCGCTTTTTCAAAATAATATTAATCATTATTAATAATTAAAGTAATCGTGGTATTATTTAACAGTCAATAATAAATAATTTTGGCGGAACCCTGATGACTATTCTACGGAACCCAGTTTGGGAATCCCTGTTCTAAACTCAGATTGGAGTGGTAAAAAGTTTGTATAAAAGTTAAACCAAAATTAAATCAGACTTATAACTAAAGAATAGTCAGTACAAATTACTATAATTCCGCCAAATTTATTGGCTGAGTGCCTTAAGCGCTCGCCTTAGTAGTCCGGTGAAGCTGTTAAGACCTTGTTAGGTCAATAGCGTAGTAAGTTAAAAAAAAAAACAAACCGTCAAATTTATTGTTTGCGTAACCATGCAAAATATTTTAATGAACTTCTGATACTACTTCTCCAAACTGAATCGTATCATAATAGATAAAAATTGGTCACGAAAAACTATAACTTAATATGTGTCTCTACAGACAATTAATATTATTTGAATAAAAACAACTTTATTACTACTTTCAAGATCCTATCGAGGGTGATTGTATCATTTTGATGTATGAAATCTGTTCGTTACCATCACATAATAATAATTTGTATTACATCTGATGAAAATGATTCAAACTAATCTGTTCACATCACCATAAACATTTTATTGCTTGGATTTAATTTGGGAAAAGAAATGTTTTTTATAATTTCTTTTTATTTAGACAGTTCAAACTCTGCCGTCATACATATTTAAATCATGATACGACATGGGGGTTTTTCAAATAACATTCTTACATAAATAATGGGCTAACCTCTCGAATTACATAGATATAAACTTTACGTGGTCGGGCTTTCGGTGACAGAAGACATAGTATTTAAATCCAGCGTGGTGGTAGAACATTTTTAGTACTAAATTAGACAGTTACCGTTCTCGAATTGAAAATTTATTGCCAAGTCCGTACTTGCGAGGACTGTTCCTCGTCAATGTTTTTTGGCCGCTCTGAATATAATCGTAAGTTAAATTCACAAACAATTTTAGTTTTGGTAAAGTACTTTGGTAACTTATATCGTAACTCACAAAATTAATTACTTCTTATTTTGTTCGACATTTAATTAATTTACATGCGAAATCGAAAGGACATAGGAAAAAACATCTTCAATAGCAAAACTGATACGAGATTATTACAAGGAACAGTTTTAATGGGCACCTAATTAATATTATTATCTATTATGAGTTTACCAATAAAACCAAGTTATTATCGATCGAGTGACTTATATAAAAAGCATATGGTTTGAAAAACAGTGATAATTTGTTTCCAAAATATTAAAAGAAACCAAAATGATATTTACAAGTTAATATGACACTCGCACAGAGAATGTAAACGCGTAAAGATATCGTAGCACGAAAGTTGTGGCCGTATTTTGTCAACGGGTGTAACATTCAAAGATTTATTATAACGTTGGTGTTACGAATAAGTAAGGAATATAAGAGAATAATAAAGAATGATAGTGTGTAATGTGTTGATTGGTGATACGGGTAGTGTTGGTTAGGGCGCGCGTAGGCAGTGCCGCACAGCGACGCCGCCACATCGACGTATTTTTAACTCGGTGGGGCCGCGGCCGGCGCGTTCTAGCTCACCTTTCGATCTATTCTCGACTGATTTATTTTTAAACTTTTGTCTAAATTACTTCCCTTCCGTCTGCTTATTAGTGGATGATTGAGCCGCATCGCAGGGGGCGCTCCACTCGAAATATATCGCGTTGATATTTCCGGTTTAAGCGGTCTCTAACACCAACACGTGGCAACCGTCGATCTTGCACGTGTCATTATAATATTTTTAAATCCGGGGTGTCTGCGACTCCCTGTTAACGAAACAGAAATATCATTACCATCTAAACTTTATTTCTATTTTTAAAACAACTCACGTATGCTCAGGGGTTCGTTATTACATATGTATAAGTTAAATATATAAGTTGGTTTTCGAAGGGACAGCGAAATTGTTATATTATTTATAACTAACTGATACCCGCGACTTTATGTGTGTTGCTTATTATATTAACGATATATTTTATGTAAACAGAAAACAAACCATTACTATCACACCGCTTGTCCCACCTTTCCATGGCAAACGAACACACATCGCTGAATGCGTAATACTTATAAGGATCATATGTTCTTAAAGCTTTAATAAATATTTAATGAAACTATCGTCATAAAGTTTCTTTAAAATAAGGTCCAAATAACTAAGAAATAAAACCAAAAATGATCTCAATCAAATCTATTCATAACTTTTTAAGTGATGCGCACAAAACAGCACACTTCTATCTTTTATTTAGATAGAAGAAGAAAATAATATGAGTAAAGTAATACTCAGTTTAAACCTTGATTTGGAAGTATGAAGATATAGTAAAAGTAGGTACACATATGCACGCTCTATGTGACACATATGCACCCATTAAACCGATATTTCAGATATTTGGTTTCGTGTTGCGATCGTGGACTTTAGTATCACTTGTTTATAATTGCCAGCTCTATGTGGCGCTCTCCCATATGAATGAAACAAGTGAGCTCTTTCCCAGAATGGTGGTGGTAGAGCCACGCTGAAGCTACTGCTGGTTTCAGCATGAACGGGCCGGCTCGTCCGGTGTAGTACCAGCCTCTCACGGTATACCGACGTGAAGTAACAGTGTTAGCATTGTTGCGTTTCGTTCGGTCAGTGAGAGCGCCGGAGTCATCTCCTTCTCCCCCCTCCCCCTTCCCCCACTCCC
>MU160026.1:57672-86806 GCA_015888305.1 Antheraea pernyi
TATATATATATATATATCATCACGCTAAGATCAATAGGAGTAGGGCACCAATGAAGAGTATTTCAAAATCGTTGTTTTTTCCTTTTGCAAGCATCCGCTGCGTGTTACCCCAAAGTAACTATTCCACGCGAACGAAATCACGGGCAGAGACTAGTAAAGAATAATGCACGCATCTTACAAATCGCACACATAACATCATCATAATTCATTAACGGGTACGTATTTTTAATGACAGTATTTAATAGAAACATTTAACTTCTTTGTTTTCCATAGTTCTTTACAATTTGCGATACATACGAGGTGTATTCAGAAAATAACGGAAATTTAAAAATTTTGCGTGTTTGGAGAGTTCAATTGTCAAATTTTTTACTATGTTGATTTACATGCCCCTGAAGTTCGATAAAATTTTCATCAGTATTAATTGCTTACTTTGTCTGCAGCAGCCGCTAAGGTTAGACATGTTTTATGAACTTGGCGATTTTCGTTTGTTGAAAGAAATTTGAAATTTTGCGTAAAAATTGAAATAAAGTATGTGAAATGTTGACAAAGACCTATGGTGAGTTTGTTATGAGCAAAATAAGAGTTTACGAGTGGTATAAGCCTTCCCAAGGTGGTCGTGAAGATGATGAAGATGACGAGAGCCCCGGACGCTCCAGCACATCAACAACCGATGAAAACGTGGAAAAAGTGAAAGCAATGGTTATGAATGATCACCTAATCACAATCAGAGAAGTTGCTGATGATGTTCGCATATCGATAGGCTCATGCCATGACATTTGAATGTGAATGTGATATGTATTTGAATATATTACTTAACATTGTACATATTTAACCTGATGTGGCTTTAAAAATAAAGCTACAATTATTTTATAGGTAATAACATGGCAGAATGACGACATCGTCCATTGTGGTAGTCACGATACAATCTTAGAACAATGATGATCATTGAGTCCGCAATCCAATCAATCAATCAATCAATGATTGATCAGCAATCCATCTCCAGTTCTGTTGTTAATCCCGAACCGTGACAAACTGAGTTACTGGAAGGAGCTTATCACCAGCCGTGACACCGTCGAATACAGATGTCTACCAGCCCGCTCGGTTGTTGAATATGCACATCGGTAGAGGCACGCTGAAGCTATTACTGGTTTGAACATGAATGGGTCGGCTTGCCCGGGGTACTACCACTATCTCATGGAAAACCGACGTAAAGTAACGGTGCTTGCATTGTTGCGTTTCGTTCGGCCAGTGAGAGTGCCAGATGCTCTCTTTCCTTTCCCCCTATCCGTCTTCTCTCCCTCTTCCCCCAAAACACAGGCTGGCAACAAACTTGCGACTCTCGTGATGTTCTTGTCTATGGACGGTGGTGATCTTTTAACATCAGGTCACCCGCCTATTCGTTTGCCTCCTATGATAAAAAAAAAACACAAAAATATCGTATCCATAACGTCGCGTCGTTTCTATCTATCTATCTATCTTAATCTATCTATCTAATCTAATCTATCTATCTAACAAGAATGTAAATCTAAAGTGTCTGTACTTTTTAGATGTTTGTGAAAATTGTTGTAGATGTCTTGTAATAAGCGACAAAATACATTTCAATCATTTTTAGAAATGTCTGTCTGTCTGTTTGTTTGCTTAAACACGCATAACTGCTAAAGTACTGCGTTCACGATAAAACAACACCAAGAAAGTCATACAGCATATCCTCGATAATGTTTAGTTTCATTAAAATCGGTTCACTCTATCAAAAGTTATTGTAATTTTAATGACGGCTCGAGTTAAGTACGAGAGAAAAGTAGATAAGTAAATGGACTTAATACATTTAGATGGTTTTGTTAGTCGCTGTTTTTTACATTAGGTTTCACACGAACGGAGTCTCGGACACGGCTAGTATTAGACTATAATTCTAATCCCAACGAATATTACAAATGCGAATGTGACTTTCTTTGTTTGTTATACTTTCATACCTTAAATTTTTGCATACACGTTGTCAGGGGGAAAGAAAAGGACTTAGTGTACCTTTCATATACAAAAAAAAATGTACAGTCCCCGAGGGGTAGGTCAAACCTTTATTAACGCGAGCGAAGCCGCGAGCAAAAGCTAGTTTAAGTATAATGAGGTATATTTACATATAGTATTTATATTAAATTAAATATAGCGTTAGTTAAACTCATCAAGATTTATTTTTATTCGCGAGAGACATGTTTATAGTTTATTTGACAAATTTTATGAAAAATTAAAATTAGTATAGGTACATAAAACTGAATATTTGCTTATATAATGAACGCGTTTATTATTTGTAAAGTAATTATTTATAATAACGAACGTTACTTAACTTAAAATTCACTTAAATTGAGTATTTATAGCGCCGAAACAAGTTATTTTCACGACGTACTATTGTTTTACAGGTCAACAGTCTTTGTAAACACAGGCTAACACATGCTTCTTTATTTTCTTTCTGTAATAAAAGTAGTAATTATGATCTAAAGTTATATATAATCGTTAGATTTTAAATGTTTTAATTGTATAAAATTATTTATGTTTAACAGTTTAGCTATCAGAAACTCTGTTACCAAGCTATTGGTTACGGCACCTGAACTTGATAGTTGGGTCCCGTCTAGGTTTAACGGGTTCATCATCTTAAACCGTTATTGAACATAAGGTTAGATCGCAGCCAAACGCGAAAACGTATACAGTACGAAAAATATATTTATAACATTATTATTATGGTCATTCATCGAATAATAAGACATGGCAATGGTTTCCGAATTGGACAGATCAATAGGTGTAACATACATCTTCGTGGCTCACCTAGGCGTGTCGATTTTCGAAATTCCTCTGTGTTTTTTTTACCTATACTAATATTATAAGAAGGTAAAATTTGTGAGTTTGTGACGTTGTAGGGGGTAATCTGCGGAATCGCTTCTGAAAATTCTTTTACCAACAGCAAACCAAGTTATTTGTGAGTGTCGTCGTATTAATCCGAAAAATGAAAAGACTTTTTTGTAGAAGTCGGATTTGCAAAGTAAGTCGGAGAAAAAACAGTCAAACGAAAACGTTTCTTACGAACGCTTCCTTAACGATGAGAGATATACGATTGAGTTCCAGAGAAAAATTGTAGAGCTTGATAATGCCTACAAAAAAGTCACCGACAGTGTATGTCTAACTTTTATATTTAAGTCACAAAAAGTAGTTTTTAACCGACTTCGAAAAAGGAGGAGGTTATTAACCGACTTCGAAAAAGGAGGAGGTTACTACGTTCGGTTGTGTGTATTTTTTTTTTATGTTTCTATAAATGTTTACCACCCAACGAAGTGGGCACGGGTCAGCTAGTACTTTATAAATTGTAGCGCTTGACCATGACTGATGGTGTCAACTGATGCTAAATGCTTATCTGGTATAAGATGGTAAACACGTTAAAACTAGAGGTGCCTGACTTTCAAGTGCAACTGCCAACAGGTGCTTAGTGATAGACTTTTAACTAGAGACTAGCCAGGCGGATTTAGAAAAAGCTCTACCAGTTCGAACCTATCCGAACCCACTATCAACTGAAATACCTTCAGCAATATGTATTCAGTAATTAAGCTGAGTGATAGGGATTTACATCCGACAACACCGACGCTACTCATGAACCCACCACAGTAGCCATTTTTTGATTAATCTTTTGAGATCAGACAGTGTTTATTAACCAGCAAGCGAGACGCTTGCAGGCCGGTATGACAGCTACCATTGCCGATGGATTATATTCCTGTTTTTGGATTGGATTGCATCTCTGAAGCACCGTTGGTTTATCGTGCTAAAATAAAAATGAAAAATACACTAAGATGGCTACGACGCGACGCCCTTTCCCAAAGCTTCATAACACGTAGGCGCACACACACATAATTACAGACTAACACTAAAGAAACCGCAAATATAATAAATACTGTATAATGTATTCTATCTCATTTTCTCACTCGTTATATCCTATACATGTATATGTTCGTCTCTTTTTAATGTGTTTTTTCGTTTCATCGAGTTTCAAGCACAACTGAGTTAACGAGGTTTTTACTTTAAAAATGTATTTATTATACACCTAATGTATCAAAAACAAATTACTTATACTATGCATTAAAAACAATCACATAAATCAAATAAATATACTAAGTTGTTTTAGAAGAATGAAGATCGAAAAGCTAAACTAAAAAATAATGAAACCTTGGTTGTGGATATATATTTGTAATTTGAAAAGTATTTATTATCAAAGAAGTAACTCTGTTTTGTAGATCGATTAAATTTCGTCGAGAGAAATGTCGATTTTAAATTTCCTATGTCACTCTTGCGTATGAGTTTTTTTTTGCAATCTCATACATAGCTTACATTTAAGTTATCAAAATCCAATGGTAATTGCCAATCTATATACCAATCCAATACTAGTTACTTTGTTCTTCAAAGTGAACTAAATTTTCAGACATTGTATACATTAAAAACTCGTAAGTGAATCATTTTAAGTCACACTACCGGCTAACAATTAAGAAACAGCGAAATTCCAACATTCGAGATACATACTCAGATTATCGTGTAATGGGGAAATATAGAGCTGTGGGATACGAACTAACACGTCATGCACTGGAGTGATTATCTAACCCGTTCTTTAATTTTTCCGTGGGATATTTATAGGCTGTTATTATCTAGGTCTTCAGGATAGTTGTCCTTTTACGTTAAAATAAAACGACGCGAGCAAAACTGAACACTTAAGGAACGTTCTCGTTTTTCCTCTCGTTTATCGAAAACCTAAGGAACTATAAATTTCTTAGCGTTATCATCATCATTATTACCCTTATCCCACCTAAGTAGGGTCGGCACAACATGTTTTCTTTTTCCACTCTCACCTGTCAAATGTCATCTCAGTACCTTTTACGCACATATAATTTTTCACACAGTCCATCCATACCTTTTTCGGTCTACCTGTACTCGTATATCCGTCGACCATCATACTCAGCACTTTTCTAGTTACATGGTTTTCATCTCTCTTCATAACATACCATGTTAACCTATTACTTCTGAACTTCTCTGTCAATGATGCTATTTTCAAACTTCCTCTGATATGCTCATTCTTAATCATTCTTCATTCTTAGCGTTACCAAACACCAAAACATTCTTTATTTTCCTTTCAAATTGATCTTTATGACCAATAATAACAAAAAATTGTCGGACCTTTTGAAGAGGCGAAACATTAAATTAATTTGCCAAATGTTTATATACATAGAACTTATTAAATCTTGTAATTTAATATTTTTACCATCATTAGTATGAATTCTGAAATTATTATCTTTCATAGTTATATACATCATAAATTTTTAATGAGCTATACTCCCACTATAAAAAAATCATCAAAATCGGTTGAGAATAATAAAAAAAAATGTAAATTTAACATGGTTTTTACGATTTCTAATAAATATTGACAATTTTAATAACATATTAATTGCGAAATAACAGCACGCTTCCTGTATATAAAATTTGATGCGCCATTTTTAATTAAAGCCAAACATACTAACAATTTTTTTTTAATCGTATTGATGATAAACCCCTTTTACTATATAGTGTGAGACATGCTTTAAACACTTTTAAACTATTTCTGGTAGTATATTGAATGAATTGGAAATCTTCGGTCCCTATCCGCATGATGTCAGAATTTAACCAAATATGTACCTAATCCACTGCCTAAACGAGAATGTTCCTTTTTCACCTTGTTAGATTTTTTTATGTTATGAAGAAATATACAGGCGTGCAGTCCAAGTGCTCATCATCTGGTGATCTTAAGTGTTCACCACAGCTTGTATGTCGAAACCAAATTAGCAATAATCAATAACCAAACTTAATAAAAGCGCAGTTCTAAAACAAGCCATAATAGATTGCCACTGTTAAGGATTGAGTTGGGATGCCATATGTCGCTGTATAGCTCGAGTACTGCTGCTTTATAGCAAAACTAAGTATGTCGATGATGCTTCCTCGGGCGAACCTTATACAGGTTCTACTACCTTCTAATCAATAATCAATCAACCTATACATTAGTCTTAGATACCTGCGAATTAACAAAAAATAAATTAGTTAGATTAGATTAGAACTACAATTAGTCGCGCAATTAGCTCAGAGTTGACATATCTTTCAGTTTATAGTATAAATAGACGTATTCTTAAAGCTGAAAAAAAAAATTTTTTTTCAAATATAAAGATTAAAATTTCTCCAAAACAAATGTTTGTAATATGAACGACATGACGGACAATATGAAAAGTACCCTCATTAATCATCCAGTCCATAACCAACACGATTAAAGTATTTTTTTCAAATATCAAATTATATAACAGCCCTACTTTTATTTTACAGTATTCATTTATTATGTAGAGTACTCTATGGTTAGTATTACGCCGGTAGTTATTAACTATTGAAATCTTTTTTTTTACGAATATTAACTGATTCCGAGCGAGTAGACTGCCAAAAACGACTATTTTTTTCGTTAACTCATAGGTATATGGGTAACAAAAAAATATATAAATTTAATCCATTAATTAACTGGGCATCTCTCTCGCTTTAAGATAATTAATTAAAAAAACATATAAATACAGTTCTAAACTAGTAACTCAACAGGCAAGAATTATAAACCAAAGATGACGTATGAAAGATAACAGATTGAATAAAATCCAGTGCTCATACTATTTTCTGATGAACAACATAGTAGTAAAGATCACAGGGATTGTATTATTAAAGTGCTACGTCATAATATTGTACCCAATACATTTACAGTGACGAGGCACCGACCCACAAAAGTCATATCACTCGTATGAAAATAATTGTCCACAATTATACTCTAGAAATATTATACGTTAAGAATAAGTATTTCAAGATGTATTTATGAATGAAAAATTATTAAAATTGTATTATAATATAGTCGAAAGTCATGATAACCGAATAGTTGGACCAATAAGAAAATTAATCGATGTCCACAGATTCAAGCTTTTGTGCGTGTAAATATTGTTTGGGGATTCGTATACGTTTTGTAATTTTAATCTATATATAGATAGGCTATATATTATATATAAAATATGTTTATAATAGCTATCGACGAGGTTTCATCTTATAAATAAAGAAAAATACGTTTTGTCGTAAAGGCACGTAGTAGACGTGCAACTTATGTAGAACAGGAAATCATTTTTATTATACAACAAAATGCCAACGTCACGCGGTAATCCATCTAACTACTGACCGCGCCCGACGTTGCTTAATTACTCTGATCTGACGAGAACCGACGTTTTCGACACTTTACCCGACACAGTGTTTATCTCCACCATTTCTTGTCATACAAAAGGGGTGCCGATCAAAATTTCAGAGCTCTGCTATAAGAAATATCACTTGAAAAATTAAAATAATTAGTTCTTTTTTATACCACCGATGTGTCGAAGCCTATATGTATTGCTCCTTATATATGAAATTAGCGTTTTATATGGAAAAAGTAAAACGAGAAGAAATATGACATCATATATTTATTCAATAGAAGTAGGTACAATTATCATCTACATACTTTAACCATTTTATAGGTAGTTCATTGTTGAAAAATTGTGGGAGCGAGAATCTATAAAATTTTAGAAGTTGGTTTGGACTATCTCACCGAAATTGTTTTTTTTTTCTTGCAAGTAATTGTCCAGTGGTAAGGTCTGGGGAGTATCGTGGGTGTCGTAGACATTCCAAACACAATTTCTCTTATTTAGCGGTCGTTTGTTGTGAAGTATGAGGTCTAGCATTATCTTGAAGCAGTAGTGGGCTAGAGAGAATGACCAATCTCTTAACGGCTAGCTTTTCCATTATGGTATGCAATCGATGACAATACAGATCTGCAGTAACGATCTAGTGAGATCTAAGAAAGCTATAATGTATGACAACAGCACTGCGCCGCCAAACACTCACCAGTGTCTTTTTCTGAGTCAACTTTCACTTGGGACAGAATTTGGCTGGTTCTCCTAGTTTCAACGACGGTGATGAACGTTTCCAATTGTCGTAAAGCATCCATCTTTCGTTACAAGTAACGATACGATTCAAAATTCTCTCGTTATTGTGACGCATGACTCGATACGTGTGTTTCAGTCAATTCATGCGATATCCATTGCTCTAGTTTATCACTTCTTCAATTTGTTTTAAGTAACTTAAAGTTGTTTTATCATTCTCCCCGATGCCTGCCGCTAACTTTGACGTGGTTTGCGATGGATTCGCTTCCACGATCACCTTTAATTCTTCATTGTCAATTAGGGGCTCCAGTCGTTCTCCGGATTTAATACATAGGTCAAAATATCCAGAATGAAAACGTTGGAAAGACAACATGCCGTGCTTTCTTTTACAGTAGGTAATGTACTTTCGAACTGTTTCTGTAGCGCTGACTCACTCTTCAACTCGTATTCATAAGTAAGTGATGTTTGTGAAAAGTTTGTGAAAAGAACAATGTCACAGAAAAACCAAAAGGTGCGACAACAAATGAATCGACAGTAAATGGTTAAATTTAAAATAATTCTAAATTTAAAAAGCCTATATTTTGAAATAAATTGGAATTCGTAATTCCTTACCAAACGTCAGCCATATATTTCAGTTCGAAATGGTCAGTTCGACAAAAAGCCAATTTCATATGTAAGGACCTAATATAAATGTCTGTTCTTCATACTTCATGATCCTTATGTGTACTAATTTACAACATTTGTACCAATTAAATTAATGACACGATCGGATAACGGTTAAAGAAAATTTCGTTTGTAAAATTTTGTTTCTTCTGTTTAGCGCTTATTCCCATTAGATATAGCCGTTATCATCATGTACAGCTCTTTTCAACCCAATGCGGGGCATAAGCCATGGCCCTTTTAGGTCATTATTTTCTATTTTAGACACTCTTGTCCTGGTTTTCCCACAAAATATGCGATGTCGTTAAGCCATCTTGTCATTGACCTTTCTACATTTCGCCTGCCCTCTATTGATTACTACTCTGTCAGGAATCTACCACGCCAGCCCTCTGACCAAGTGACGTGCCTCATGCCATTTGATTTGTGCAATAACTACACCAATATCCTGCACTTTAGTGTTTTTACCTAGGTTCAAAAAATGTAGCATTATTTTTACGAAATAACTTCAACCTAAAAGAGTAAGTACAATACTAGTAATTTCTATTGTTGAGCTACCGTATATTGTGCATTACATTTTTATGATTATTTATTTTATGCACATAAGTTCTACAATGCATATTCTTATTTATCACCAACTTCTTTTAACATACAATTTTAATGCATAAAGCATTAAAGTGTAAACCTACGAATTACGCAGTTTTTGTTAAATTCATAAATAAGACTAGAAATACAGAATAGATTATATTACAGTTCAGTGTAAAAAGGCTGTGGTATTACGTAGCTTAGCCAAGAAGAGATTTTGTCTTAGCAAAAAGTTGCAAAATCTTAAATACAATGTTTTGTAAAGATCCCATTTGCTAGACTTTTAAGGCCATGGTAGTTGTACATATTCTATATTTGTATTTCATAATTCTTGAAAACCATAAACCTGAATTGCATTATAATCATAACAGGTTAATCGCGAAAGAAGAAAATAACTTAGAAAGTGAAATTTACAGTGGTAATATTAACTTGAAAAAATACCTAAAGCTTAAAAAAATCTATGATTAACTGTGCTGTCCTAAATGTATATAAGGATAATTAAAATCCCAACGTATCCTACATATCAAATACATGCATAGGTACCACTTACTTACTTAGGTACTTAGATTTCTGTAGATTCTAGTTGTATATTTGAAATGTCCTATATCAATTACATTTATTGAATAGGTATGCATAAATTTCTTGAAGATTAGAAGAAACGATATTCCTCTTGTATCGGTACTAGAGATACAAAGAGTAAACATATAAGTGACTGGACATTAACCCTAAAAGTAAATTGTATATTTTCAAATAGAAATCAAGATTCTCGTTAAATTCTTTATGTGTGGGGTGGACACATATTATTTATATTTGCATTTGTAATCATAATACGGCATAGGTATGGAGTGAACAATAAATACCTTAGCGATTGTGTTTTTAGGCGAAGCACAGATAAAGGAGGTCCGGGTGCGTGCAGCAGGCTTTGCAGATAGAATGCGGCGAGTTGGTTCGACTGGTTTCTAACCTCAATGTCGGCTGGAATGCAGCGGGAGGGCGGGCGGTCGGGCGGCGCGGCGGCGGGCGCATCGGCCGGTGTTGTCGCAAGTGGCCGCCGCACTTGTCGGCGCGTTTGACTGCCGGAGATATTCGGCGCGGTAACGGGCCGCGGCCTTCCTGGAATTGGTTACCTGTCGCATTCCTTCGGCGGTCGTCGCAATCGCGCCGTACGCCCGCTGCCGCCCGCGCTCTGCACGCTCTGCATTCCTACTGATGCAGCCTCTAATCGTATCTGCATTTATGCACTACACTCGATCACTTTGTAAGCAGTTATTTTTTATGAAAGCGCTCAACGCAACTGACATATCGGCAGCTCGCCATTCTTGCATCTTATCAGTAAGCATTCTTTACTCGTTTTTAATCATTGACCTTTTTTAGTCTCCAATTATCATGAGTACTTATGAAAGCAACGTTGTTTGACGTTTGAACAGTACATGTTGATATTATCGTTTATAAACGTAATGACCCAGTAATGAAATTGATCTCGGTATGCCACGCAAAGTTGTAATAAAATATTTGCACTCCTGAGTCTACTTAACAATATTGCATGGACATTACACATAGCTTCTAGAAATAATTGCATACGCGTCTATTGCTCTTTATTCAAGGGCCTTCCCAAATATTCTAACCAATGTAGTAAAATACAATTGAATGCTCAGATATTCAAGAAGATATAGTCAGAATACAGCTCAATATAATATATAAAATTTAATAAGACATGAACTACATTAATGTATTTTAAATATACGCGGTGGAAACAGTAATTTTATTATAACGTTATACTCCAAACATGTGTGAAATTTTAAATGGCTTTATTTATGTTACTAGCCTCTGCCCGCGACTTCGCCCGCGTAGAATAGTTACTTTAGGCTAACGCTAACACGCAGCGGAAGCTCTCAAAAGGAAAAAACGATTTTGAAACATTCTTTATTGGTGCACCAGTCCTATTGAGCTTAGCGTGATGATATATCCTATAACCTTCCTCGATAAATGAGCTATATAACACTGAAAGAATTTTTGAAATCGAATCAGTAGTTCCTGAGATTACCTCCTACAACGTCACAAACTCACAAACTTTACCTCTTTATAATATTAGTATAGTTTACATATTTGTTCTTATTTTAGCTGTAAGAATAGGCTTTTATCATAAAATAATATACACGAAATTCGCTTTCGTCACCCAACTCTAATTATATAAAAAGAATTACTAAGAAAACTGAAATAAATATTCTAAAATTATGCTTTCATAAATTTATATATACTTGTGATCTGTTCACGTCACGGGCTGTAATAAATATTTTAGATACATGACCACAGAGAATTCATGAACGTAACGCGCATTTACGCGCATTTTTTTTTCACTTTACGATTCATAAATTGATAACCTCGTTGGTGGGCCTTGCGTTGCGTACACGCACGCACCATTTTAATAGATCTGACGCACACGACGTCCTATGCACTTAGAGTCTTGGTAACCGACATTTTAACCGTATTCTTATTATACATTACCGGTTACGTTAAAGTAATATTTCTAAGCGTAGAACATTTCGCGCAATCTATAGAGCATTCTTCAGAAATGTCCGTGATCCTCAAAATGGCAGAAATATACCTACGGGGCGTGTACACATACGTGTAAGCACCATGAGTGAACACTATGTGTGTATGTTGTAATATACGTATATAATATGTATGTTTAAAACCCGTGTGTGTGCGTGTTTGAACTTCTCGAGAACCATTTTCAGTGACGATCTAATTTGCATCAACATTTTTACTTCAAACCTATTTTATATTTCTCTCTCTCTTTCTCTTTTCTAGGTTTGGTTGCGGGTTCAGACCTTCGTGTTGTTTTTTTCTACTCCACTTTGCTCTATCCTCGACAACATCTTCAGAAAGTTTCCATTAGCTCGTAACCTTTAGCACTATACTTTACCAATTACTTCTTGGCCTGTCTCTGGACCTTTAACTGAACAGGGAAAAATGAAGTATCTAATCTATTTTATTAATACACTAGCGGGCCCAGCAGATGTTGTCCCGCCCTGATTATAAAAAATCCTTTTATATACTAAAACTTTCCTCACGAATCACTTTATCTACTGGTAAAACCGCACGAAAATCCGTTCAGTAGTTTTTGAGTTTATCGCAAACAGAAAGACAGACAGACGCGGAAGGGGCCTTTGTTTTTTACTATGTAATGATATATTACGTATACATTCTAACAGTAGTAACAATTAATCTATCTTTGTAAATGTTAATAAATTTGTCCAACTCAATCTATAATTGGTCTAACACACCAATCTCCCAGATGCTCAATAAAAAGTTAAACAGCCACCAACACTCAAATATAACTGCTTATCGGAAGGGGTAAAATCCATTATACTCAATGGTGGGATTGAAGAAGGAGGAAGTGGAATAGTTACTTTGGGCTAACGGTAACACGCAGCGGAAGCTGTCAAGAGAAAAAAAACGCCGATTTTGAAATATTCTTCATTAGTGCTCCGCTCTTCGTCTTAGCGTGATGATATATAGCCTATAACCTTACTCGATAAATGAGCTATATAACACTGAAAGAATTTTTCAAATCGGACCTGTAGTTCTTGAGATTACCCCCTACAATGCCACAACGTCACAAACTTACAAACTTTACCTCTTTATAATATTATTATTATATATTATGTATTATATTATAGTATATATAGATTATTTCGTAAGAACTTTACCACTTCAACAGCCACATTATATATGAATAGAGTATGAAAATACGGAAACTAAATTAATGTAAATATCTTTGCTATAAAAATAGGTATTTAAATATACACAAGTATGTAGTATATATATATATATATATACCTATCTCTTGTACTTATAGATACCGGGAGGGCGGAAAGTATATAATCTATACGTAAATCCATTTACTGATTACATTTGTTTTTATCTAATATATTCACTGATAAACAGTTTATAACTATCAACCACCTGTTGTTACCTCCATAATAGATTAAGAATATCTGATAATCTTAAAACCATTCTCACTAGAATTCTTAATCATGTATACAAAATAAGTTATTTTTATATTTAATTAACTTATTTTAAAGTTGTATACGATATTGTTTATTATATCATATTAATTCGTATACAGTGTACGGAAATTATAGTTTTAATAAATACATTGGGGATAATAGAGGAAAAAACTGTAAAAAAGTGTTATCTTCGTGTTCAGTTTCATCCTGTTTCATTTAAATTATTCAATAATATAAACACAAAACGTAAATTTAGCAACACATTATTATATTTTAAAGGTAATCATTACATAGATTGACAGAATTCAAGACATGCAAAAAAATATATTTACAAGATATATAATTTTTCAGTGTAAAAGTTCAGACTGGTTAGTAAAAGAAAAAAAGGAACAGTGCCATTACTAATATTACACATACTAATATTACACATAGCATTAAAAAGCAAAAATGCTTCTAAATTTTAAATAAACGCGTTTTTACGGTAAAGTTTTAAACTGATTTTTACTCTCGTTACCAATTGAAGATGTCTATGTTATCCTATTTAAAAAAAAAACAACAATTTTCTGTCGAGATATTGACGTATCCACTAAGAAAGGCTTAAATAACCCAACTTTAAATGTAAACCAGTCCACGGATTACAAAGACAGAATATATCACAAGATGTGGGGTAGATAGAGTACAAGGAAGTACACCTCGCGATGACAACTTTATTGTAACGAATCCCACGTTTTTAACGTCAATTAAAATTAAACAAGAGCGAAGGAAACTCTTGGAGTAGCGTTTAGTCTAAAGAACCTATAAAGAAGTGTGAAGTTCCCCATGTTGGAGCAACAAGTGGAACAAAATGGTTCCCAATCTAAGGGAAAACTCGCCTACGATTTGCACGTGAGCATTTCAATCGGGCTGAAAAATATTGGGCTTTCTTAATTGTTTGCTAATGTAGGATATGTCCGTACAATGTAGATTGTTTCAGCAAAGTCTACTTGAACGAGATGTGCTTAAAGTCGCCATTAGGAGCGTGCTCCTTCTGGAGAGAGTTAATACGTGGTTAGAAGAGGCATCTCCGAACGGAATTAGTGTTCATTGTCATGTCTTCACAGAGTCGTAGAAGACGAGGTTTAATTTAACATTACTGTACAGTGGAGATTTCAGACTCTAATTTAGTAACCTGTAATGGATTTGTAGTAAACTAAAGTACAAGATAACGCTCAACCTCACACCGCGTCAGTAGTTTTATAATTTTTATCTCTGTATAGAATATGCAACATGAGTAAACCACTATGCATACTGAAACTTATTCCGTTTGGTCATATATTATAGATTTTTTTTAAAGGGGTACTTATAAGAAATCTATTCCCACGACAATTGCAGTGCTGAGAATAGCAAATACATAAAAATTGGACAATATTCCACAAGATTTTTTAAAAATTAAGGTAATTATGTGTTTAAAGAATTGTCTACAATCTAAACCAGGTCTAAATAATATTATAAACTAGCTTCTGCTCGCGAATTCGTCTGCTTGGAATAGTTACTCTGGGCTAACGCAAACTTCAACTCGCGACTTCGTTTATACGTAGAAGGTGGAAATATTTTTCAATATTACGTACGTTAACCACGATTTTGAAACATTTTTCATTGGTGCTCCGCTCCTATTCGTCTTCGCATGATGGTATATAGCCTTCCTCGATAAATGAGCTCTCTAACACTGGAAGAATTTATCAAATCAAACCAGTAGTTCCTGAGATTAGTGCGTCCAAGTAAGCGAACCCTTCAACTTTGTAATATTAGTATAGATATATGTGTGAATGTGAGTTTGTTTATTTGTTATTCTTTCACGTCTTAACTACTTAACCGATCATCATGAAATTTTGGTTGTCAAGGTTATACAGGGCAAGGGTATAAATATATGGTATCCAGGAAAAACATAGTACTTCCGAGACAGAGAGAGATCAAATTTACATTAACGCGAATGATTCCACCAGAAAAATTTAGTCGATAATAAAGATGGTGGTAATAGACCTTATTGAAAGCTAAATAAATTTACTATTAACTAGCGCTGACCCGTGACCACTTCGTTGGGCGTTAAACATTTATAAAAAACTACGTTTTATGACTTAAATATAAAAGTTAGACATTTGCTATCGGTGACTTTTTTGTGGGCATTATCAAGCTCTACAACTTTTCTCTAGAACTCAAACATATATCTCTCATCGTTAAGGCAGCGTTCGTAAGAAAAGGTTTTCGTTTGACCGTTTTTTCTCCGACTTTGCAAATCCGACTACCACAAAAAGTCTTTTCATTTTTCGGGTTAATGTGATACTCACAAATAACGAGGGTTTCTATTGGTAAAAGAATTATCAAAATCAGTTTACTAGATCCAGAGATTATCCCCTCCAACATCACAAACTTTACCTCTTTATAATATTAGTATAGATAAAGAACCAGTTTTTATGTTTTTTAATAAATCAAAAAGTTTACATGTTATCCAGTTACATTTTGTTGTACAGTGTTCTTGCACTTAGATGCAGTTTATGAGTCCATCAGAATATATAGCGTACATATTTAAGGCGTTTTCTACATTTGTATAAAATCTTTTTAGAACAACATGTACATAAAGACGGCATCGAAAAGGTCACACGATAGGGTCACGGATGACAAGATGTTTGAAAGGAAAAAACAGATACTAAATTACGTGCATTAGAAAGAAACAACATTAGCTTCAGTTCACTGTAATACATACAGAATGTTTCCATTATTCTGGTTTTGATAAAGGATTTAGTTTGTTTGACAATCAAATATTTACAATTTTCACCGAATCATGAAATTTTACTATTTACGTACATTACTCGTGTTGCGGTTTACTTCTCTAAATTCATTTATACGCTGTAAATTCAGACAGTACGCTGTGTGTAAAAAAAAAGTGTATGTGTACTTATGTACACGTGTTAGAAGTTATACTTCTTTGGCGTAACAAGATAAAAATCTATTATTAATTTATTTATAAACTTATTACACATTAAATAAGAATGTGAAAATTTATTTTAGTTTATGATGTAAATAAATAATACCGTCAAGTAACCCCAAAATGTCCTTACTTTTACTTTGTCGGTAAATTTTTTTGAAAAACTAAAATGTTGACTATAGCTAACTTCAGGGTGTCGGTTTTTCGTGACGGTGTGCGCGCGCATCGTAAAATTTACTCACATCATTTTTCCCTAACGCACCAAAAGAAGTATAAATTCAAATTAATGAATTATATACAATGATATTTACATTGTCCCGAAAAAGAGAGTCGAGTATCCATTATTTTCATCTTCTTTAACTATCTATACAGCTTTTAGTAATATAACTTTATAATGTTTCTTTTCAAGAAACTTCTTGTGTTTTTAGAATTAGTTGAGGGTAACAATTTAAATAAAATACACAACACTAGCTTTTGCTCGTGGCTGAGCTCGTATTAATGCAGGTTTTGGAAATAAAATATAGCCCATATTTAGGTGATTTTTTTAACAATCGGTTAAGTATATTTTTGAGTTTATCATCATATAAATAATATTAAATAATATTATATAATCATCAACTTTAGATTGCACGTAACTTAATAGATAGATTTCATTTAACGACTTCTATTTAGTTCTAGTTTTGCGTTTACCATTCGCTCTCCTCTGTAATCGTCAGACAGGAAAACAAATGTGTTGGATATAAGTTAATTAACAATTGTTAATGTACGTCAGTGACGTATTTTCCTATACCTAAGTGGCCGCTTGGTCACGCTGTGATTATTAAATATTCTGATAAACCCGGTTTATATTAAAACGAGGCATGCACAGACAATAAAAATAACTTAAATTAACGAAACAACGAAATAACGACTCTAACTTTTTAATAACGTGTTAACTTCCACTTTACACATTGCATGCTTTAAATATTAAACGGAAGCTATTTACAAGAATATATGAAAAATAACACAGAAAATTAGAAGCAAAGTGTGCGTGCAGCAAAATATGCATTCTATTTTATCCGATACGAACGTATCCGATACGATATATATATAAGAGTTGAGAGTTGTTGAGGTATGTATGCTTGGTACACATATATGTTTCAACAACTCATATATGTATGAATAGTTAGCTTAGCTTAGACAGGTCACGAATTGCATGTATCAGGCAACAGCCAAAGCCGAGGTGTGCCGTGCACCCTTGAGCTAGTTGTCAAATAAAATGCCTTAAGCGCTCGCCTTAGTAGTCCGGTGAAGCTGTTAAGACCTTGCTAGGTCAATAGCATAGACAGTTCGAAAAAAAAGCATTCCATTTAAATTAAAACGCGATCTAGAGATAATGGTTTTCACTTGAACTTGTCACAATTTTTTAAACTTATTACGTAAGTAACGTTATAAACACATAACATAATTTACATATTAAAAAAATATATAATTAAAAACAAAAGGACTTTAATAGAATAAGGAAAATATTACAAATTCTATTGTTAGCAACGTTATTAATAATTTTATACACTGCCCAGTGACCGATGGACTACGTACGCACTTATTCACAACCTAGGTACATTACTTTAGTAGAAGCAATACTTGGAATTACCTTCCACGTGCAATACAGAAGTACATTCAAGTGTCATTTTTCTGCGATCGTGCGATTACGATGATCGTATATTTTTCCTTTGACACATAAAACTATTGATTCATTTAACGTAACGCTCGCCTTAACAATTTATCAGTTTATTTTGAGCTTTAACACGTCCCGTTAAGGCGTAGAATTGTTGTGCCGAACCGAACCCTGCAAATATTTGGCAATAGGTAGTCGACCGTCGTTATCATCGCATTCGGCACACGTGTGCGTAAACTGTACTTCCGCCCTTCGTTTCCCTCGGCCACACCACAAGGACAGTAATAAAAGTCTTACTTAATTAAGCTATCGTTATAATTAAAGTAGAATAATTAGCCTTAAAGAAAACCAACATTTTTAATTCTATCTGAGTTCAGCGTACCGAACCTTCCTCGTTTAACGGAATCTACATTTAACGTAGCCATTTTGTGGAACTTAATCAAATAACACATGAGTTCATTGTTAGAGCAATAAATAAATTTCAACTCATACATTCTAAACCTTTTGTAGAAAAGCTAATATTATAATGTCCACTAATATGGACTAGAAGTAGGTTTGTCCACTGTACTAATACTATTATGCTATGTACTGTTGAAGAAATTTATATACGTATATATTATACATAACGGCAAACTGAACGGAAAGTAAAAATGGCTTAAAATATACGATTTAATTTTTAAATTTATACCGAACTAGCTGACCCGTGCCCACTTCGCTGGGCGGTAATAGGCATTATCAAGCTACAACTTTTCTCTAGAACTCAATCATATAACTCTCATCGTTAAGGCAGTGCTCGTAAGAATTTTCGTTCGACCATTTTTTCTCCGACTCCCCAGATATTACCTCCTACAACCTCACAAACTTTACCTCTTTATAATAGTAGTATAGATAATATAATTAGTTAATAGCTTCTAATCACTTCGTACGCGTGGAATAGTTATTTTGGGCTAAGACGCAGCGGAAGCTCTCAAAAGGTAAAAAAAAACCCGATTTTAGAACATTCTTCATTGTTGCTCTGCTCCTATTGGCTTTAGCGTGATGATTTATAGCTAATGACACTCACAAATAACGTGGCTTTCTATTGGTAAAAGAATTTTGAAAATCGGTTTAGTAGTTTCTGAGTTTACCCCCTACAACGTCACAAACTCACAAACTTTACCTCTTTATAATATTAGTATAGATAAAAATGCTCAGTCCCTTGAAATTCGTTATGTAATAGAAAACAGCATAAACTCGTAATATTAAATCCTTTATTTGTAAAAACTATTATCACTTAAAAATGATAATTACAGTAATGTACGAATTTTAATAAAGCTGATATCTATAATTGTTTTCATTAGTCGCTACTTAACTAGTAGTATTTACATAATAATTAAGTGAGCACATGTAGAAAAATAAATACTTGACCCAATATAAATGAAATTAATTAAACCAGTTGGTAATATCCGTTAAGAGTTTTAAAATCGTCCGTAGCACCTGCGTATAATAAATAAAAACAATGGTAACATCCGCGCGTCTATGCGCATTCCGGGGTCGTTGAACTCTGCACCCCCTTTCTTCTCCCCATCGTATAATAAATTAACTCATCCACTACTTACACGAGTGTTCCAAGTTCAACGTATTTAATTATAACTCTTGTGGTTATTCATATTTTAGATTTATTCGGTTTATGTTGACTTTTATTTCACTTTTTAAATAATGCCGACTCGTAGATACGATTTCTGCCAGTGTCAAGTCAGTCATGGAAGAATCACTTTATAGGTACTATTAAATATTAATTGTATAATTTTGTTCTTCCAGATTAGATAAAACAACAACAACAGATATCATGCCTTAAATAAATAAATATATATTTATATAACAATTACTGTTAGGTATTGTGTTATGTTAAAGTTTAATTTTGTTAATAGATATAAAATTGGCCAGAGTATAGACAAACGAAGAAAACATATACAAAATCAGATGGACGGGGTACACTGTCAGGCAAAACATCATACAAGGAATATACTAAACTAGGACAATTAAAAAAAAAATGTTCTAGAGTGCCTTCGTATAGTCTACATTCACTTTAGTGTGTGCAGATCGATTTAATAGCGTCGAATCTTAAATAGAACTTAAAAACAAATATCAGATATATATTCATCTAATTTAAAATGAATGTCAATTTTTTTTCGAACTGACTACGCTATTGACCAAGCAAGGTCTTAACAGCTTCACCGGACTACTAAGGCGACCGCTTAAGGCACTCAGCCGATTTTATATTGACAACTAGCTCAAAGGTGCGCGGCACACCACGACGTTGCTGTTGCCTGATACATGCAATTCGTGACCTGTCTAAGCTAAGCTAACTATTCATACATATATGAGTTGTTGAAACATATATGTGTACCAAGCATACATACCTCAACAACTCTTATATATATTTCGTATCGGATAATATATAATTTTTCTTTTTTATATTTATGTATTACTTAGAAATGATGGTAACTTTAGGGAAATTACAGTTGTAATGCATTTATTATACCTCAAGAACACTTTTTCTGGATGAAAAGTGCCGTTACTTATTTTCTGTACTCCCGGCGACGTATATGCAAAATTCGATTATGGTCGGTTGAATAGTTAAAGTGTGAAAGTGTTACAAACAAACTCACAATCGCATTTATAATATTAATTATTATAGGATTAATAAAACCTTTTTCTATCGCATTTATTTATTACATGAATGGGCCTTTCTCTTTCTTTACTATTCTATTTCTATATAGGTATATAATTTTTTTTTTTTAATTCTTAGGAAAACTTACAGGTAGACAAAAAAAATACATTACATGTATAAACATAAACAAAGGCCATTTACAAGTTTCCGCATATATAAGAAAATTTTCATTTTCATTAAGAAATCATTCCGAATAAGGAAATTAAAGATAAAATAGCTGGAATTAAGAACACATTTAAGTTTCTGAGCATTTGTGTTAAACAGATCTACGTTCAGATCACTAATGGTATTGTTTAATTAATTATTTTCATACTATTAAATTTGTCCATTATAACAATAGTTATATAATCTCTTTAAAGCCTGAATAGTACAAAAAAGGACTTTTTTATAGAAATTTTTATATATATTAATTGTTTTACAACGGTTATTCAAAACGTTCTTACCTTTTTTAATATTAAATTATTTACTAAATTGAAGAAGGTACTTCGACTGTGACTAACCACCAATATAATAATACCTATTTGAAACGATCGCAATTGTGAAGGGAGACAAACAAATATGTCAATTAATTTTTTGTATCTGTAGTTATTTATTTATAAGCGAAAAATGATATATGAATAATAACCTTTTTTTGATTCCTCATTTTTGTAAATGATAAAAAAAAATTTAATTTACATTACTTCAAACTTATAACCATGTAACGGATCAAGACCAATATTATTAAAAAAATATGTTATTTAAAAACTATATAAAAAAAAATAACACTTTTTATCAACTATTTTCGTTTACCATAAATAACTTACATAAATATAAACTCCGTACCCGTTATAATTAATATCAAACTAAAATAACAATAATCGTTGTCTAAAATAAAACTTAAGGATCGAAGCCGTGTATGGGTATAATGAATGGAAGTTTCTAAACGTGTGTTATTTGTGTTTGAAGTGTGGCTGCCATGTTGAGCCAGCGTTGACAGTGTGTGGCGGCTCTCTACCTCTAGGATTAGTTCCCGGAATTCCGGGAATTCATGTGCCCACAGTAACCTAACGGCAACTTTACTGATAAAATTCTTTTACTGTAGCTAAAACGTTTCTGAATGTGATTATTCGAACGTATTGTTCGAAATACTTTGTTATGTTTCTAAAACATCATCTTATAGAGATTACTTATTTATTATTAAACGATATCTACCTAATTTATACGTGAAATAAGAATATGCACTATTCTAAATAATTATATTTTAATATTTATCAAAGTACAATTTTTTATTTCGGAATTATTTTAAATAGGTGATTGATGCGTTGGTTTTTGTTTCCTTATAAATACGTAATAATTAAATAGACTAAATTAAATAACTTTTTAATAAAAAATAATCATTGACAAGTTGTATAAAATAAATTTTACTAATTATTTTTTAATTATAAAGGTTTTGTTAGCACTGGAAGAGTTCTAAACGTCGCGTCTAGTCCGCAGATATCCTTACACTAGCTTTTTTATATTTATAATATTTTCTTCGACATAACTACACATTATAAGTATTTTTGATATAAGTATTATTCGTAAACATCATATTCCATCTAGTGGTTAATACATCTAATGTACAATTAATCCACCAAAAAGTTATTTATTTTTCGTTATGCGTTTCTATGCTCTACATTGTATTTCGATTAAAAATACCACTTTTAATAAATGAATTTATAAATTTAAAATTACTCAAACGTTTTATGACAATTTTCATATAATTAAGACTAACAAAGTAGCAGGCTTGATGCGACAGTGACAGTAGAGTCGGAAAAATTTACTCAATTTTCCTAAAAAAACGAGCCTATATTTTTCTGCTTTTTATATATAGTAATGGTAATTAGGCTTGCGCCTGTGCATTGAAAGCAAAAGATTCGGGTTGCGATGTTTTTTTTAACACTAGTATATTAGTGCGAGGGCGCAGAAGAGCCACCGCCCCGCGCCCGCGCCTCCACCGCTTGGGCGGCTCACCGCGCCTTTTTCTTTATCGTCATAGATATTAATTTATCTTCTCTTTAATGCGGCTAGGGATTTCTAAGGGTGTCGTCTAATATTATAATTCATAAAAATCCGTTATTTTTGTACTACACCAGAGATGGACCTCGTCGAAGGGACTGCAATTTCAAAGTCGCGTAGCCCGCTCGCCATGTTATTGTTTTCAATGAAATTATTATCATTATATAGCGCGTTTCAACTACTTCCAATCGACGTTAATAACATTAAAAAAACTCAAGTAGGGAAACGCTGAAAATTCGACGAAGTCGAGCGGGCTCGGTGGCGGGTGCGAAAATTTATCAATTTTTTTCTATGTTTCCCAAGGGTACGACTGTATAAAATAGTTTCATTCCGAGGGCGGATAGTGTGCGCGGGGTCGCACACACCCTAAACGTGCACAAAATGACCACGTTTTCCGTAAGAAAACTAGGTTTTTGGCATGGCATGTGCGCGGTTGTGTGCGTGCGCGCCGGTCGGCGATTGGGCGGCGCGCGGTAGTGTGCGTGCGCGCCCCCGCTCGGCCTCTCGCTATACCTACCGCGCGCCGCGCGTCGCGCTGCCATGCCGCATGCCGCGCGCTCACACATGCACACCGGCGAGCCGCCGCCGCGCCGCACACTGCCGCAACGCGCCTCCATCACACACCGCAACCTGCACTCCACGTCACATATTTTTATCGCTTAATTTATTAAAGGAATCGCGATGTATTCAAATAAAATCATCACAATACCAAACAATATAACTATCGTATATATTTGATGAAAAATTAAATTGCGCGTATCAAATAATTAATTCCTCTAATAAAATCACTTTCACAATAAAGTCTTATATTTTATTTGTATAAAATAATTATATCTATTATAATTATCGACACATTAAAATAAACAAATACCTATATATAGTTTAATAACACTATTAATTCTTTATATCTATTTGTATATAAATCATATATACATACTCACAAACACACATATATATATACACACATACATATATAACACCAATATATCTGAAAATCATGGAACTACAGTCATTTTCTAGAACTCTGATAAAAATTATACTAAGGAAAAACATCTTATTACGGTTCATTTCCTATATAATCACCAATTCTTGATAGTTTCTGAAATTTAATAAATATTTATTATTCCTCAACAGAGGGAATTAAATTATTTTAATAAAATTAGTAGGTTTTTATTCTATTTAAACAAAATAATTTACATTGATAATTACTTACCGGAAGGCAATATTTTTCCTTTATTTAACTAAATAGGCTTCTATGGATCAAGACACCTAATAATAATATGAAACATGTAAATATTTAAGAAAACGTGAATTCTGGCTCTTGAAAACCTAATTAATAACTAAATATTCTGACCGATAGCCCTTCTAATGTTACAAACTACACAACTCGTTGTTTCTTTTTGATTTTGAAATACACTCTGTAAGGCACTCTGCAACGACTAGTAGATTATTCTAGACCCTATCAACTAAAAACCTATCTTTTAAACTAAATAGATTCTGTCCCTATTCTGAGAACCCTCGTGGCCTGAGCATTGGCAACATCAGATATATCATTGGAAGGCGTCCGCATTGCACAGACATCGATGGGCCAGGTGTTGTCCTGTTACAGCACGGTTACTCGAATGTACGAAGGGAGTATTATAGTGTAATTCATCACTCTTTTCACCACCGCACAAAACATGTCGGCAAAATTCCACTCACACTCGTTCCCAATCTACATAGAAACAGTTACTAGCTGGATACCAGATCTCAACGTAAACATATTGGTGGCATTCTAACCTGTACTCAATCGATGTAGCAAGAGTTTCTGATGCAAACACATCTAAGATACTCGGAAGATTAAGAATTTCTGTCACTTCTAAAACAATACCATGTCGTGGGCAGGATACACTCGATAATTGCATCACTAGAGTAAAGAGAGTCTCTTCCACTCTTTTGCATCCGAATCTGGTTAAATTAGTCCCGTGCCGTACCCGAGTAAGTCGGTTCTAGTCATTTGCATTCACGCGACTTTGGTTAAGGTAGTTCTGTTTAAGATCGCGTTTGAAAAGTTCTGGCTATAAGATCATATGGCAAAAATACAGCCAAGATGATGGGTCATCTGGAATTAAGGTGTACGGTGTACTTACAGGATAACTAAGTACCTTATTCTTGTATTAGATCCTGCATAATGCCGAGCCATAGTGGCTTTAAAATTGATATTCTATACTGTTCTCAAACTTTTTTGTTTCCCACACAGTTATCATCACAAATTTCTATACTATCATTATAAATATTCCTTAAGAATAACGTTCACATACGTGTTAAAACGATTAGAAGTACTAGTATGAAATAATACATAGCAGGACTATATATTCGAAAACTTAACTACGTAAAGTAAAAGTATCTTACGCAGTTTTCGTCTTGAACGATGAAATACGAAAGAAAATATAAACAGTCTTTACTCCTCCTCATCAGTCCTTTTGTGTCCCCTTTTCTCGAATTTATAAAAATCGTTAAGACAGCCATTCATTTTTGGACTAACAAATTATATCTATATCAGATATCAACCTACAGACATTTTCTTCAAAATCAATTAAGCTGTAGCAAATCATAAAAATAGGAAGAAGATGGCTTAAATTGCTAGAATCTACGCGATATTCGATTGCGGAAGCACCACTGCGACACATATTTCTACCGCAAAGTACTCGCGCTGTCGTATTCAGGTAGGAAGCATGTGGTTGCCAACACACACTGGCACACAAGTCGTACTATCTGAATCCTCAGGGGTCAGCAACCTATTATTGACTCAGCTCGGTTAGAACTGCGGTCATGTTTGAAGTTGTTTACAGCTAGCTATATGCTGTAGTGACATCTTAATCAACATCAGAGAGACCTATTCGCTATTGGTGAGTAAGAAGGAAGAATGAACCGTAGAAAATAGACTGTATTTTTGATATTATAGCCGCTTTTAATGTTTGACTGCTACAATCACCAGCTGGATAACAAAGTCCACAAATTTTACTATTACAGTGAACTACTAATTGATCTGCTGTGATTCGATCTTAACAAACTGACTTCCCATATACCTGATAAATATGTGATATGTGTGTGTATGTGATGACTGTTCCTAAATCATCCTAAATGACGTCTACAACTAATATCATGCATTGTTAGCATTCCTTAATTATCTGAAAAGGTATATAACGAATTCTGAAAACAGAAAAAATATCAACAGAGCCCAAGGAAAATTTATATTCATTTTGACGTCATTATCTGTCTGATGTGGTGAAATATTAATGAGTTTAAAATCCAATCCGAATTTATTTCGTCTTGAATACATTGACTCCATATGAAACCAGACGAAAGGCTAGATTAACTGAAAATGTTGTGGGAAAAAAGACATAGTTATTTGTTTATGAACATGCGTCTCGCAACTCTTAAGATCCAAGACATTATTTTTACCTTCTTCGTAGCGACCCGTAGTTACTTATATCAGTATTAGTATGAATCGAAGTTTATCACTACCTAAAATAAGAAATTATTTTAAAACAATATAAGTTTGTTAATTTATTGAAGGAACTACTTAGTTCCATAAAATTATTATTCTCTTTCAATCTGTAAGAAAGTTTTAATAATCATTACACGTCTATTGATATCGTTTTATGACGAATTATATAAAACCTTGACTTAATAACGAACAATGGTTTATTATTTGGTTTAAATATTACAAAAGCCATTCTATATTTTAAGGGCAATAAATTAATTTGTATAACACACCGTTACATATAAACAGCGTCGCTGATTAGGTAGTTTAACACAACCTAGATACCCAGTTTCTAAAAATTCAATGTCACTGATATAATTTGCGTACAATTCACGTCATGTTCGTTAAAAAAGTTTAACAAACTCGGCGCCCCAGCGAGCACAGAATACATTATTATAACCGGATTACAGGTGGTAACACCAATATTTTGCAAATGAAAACGTGTCGATTGCGCTGCGAGACGAGCGCGTGGGTTTTCCTTTGATTTTCTCAAAGAGCGCGTCAAGCACCGAGTACGACACCTGCGCACACAGCCGCCTCGCCACGGTACGTCGCGGCGCTGCGTCGCGCACCTGTCACTACGTCATCACGTACTTCAGTTATTGTAATCGATTAATTGTGAACTGTCTGCTTGGCGCCCCGCTTCCACCGCTTTCTGGAGCACTCATCGGGGACCCAATTCTCAATACTTCGATACACGAACGACGTAACAAACTCTGCCGCGCACTCCGTATATCTAGAACATCGAGATCCTTGAACACATTTGCAAATATGTTTCGCTCGTGTTTGTTTGTCCAGGTCTGCGGTGCCCAAGGTTTTACATAAATATAACGCATGCACTGTCTGCGGTGTTGTACGCATTAGCCATTTACCACAATTGTTTCGTAAATACGTTTCAATATCTATATATTAATAGGTATGGAAAAAACTTTGTACTCCTTTTCAACCATATTGCGCGTATCAGGACTGTGAGATTTGGTATATTCATAATTCATACTAGCTGACCCGTGCCCATTTCGTTGGGTAATAAACATTTATAAAAAAAACTACTTTTTGTGACTTAAATATAAAAGTTAGATATACGCTGTCGTTGACTTTTTTGTAGGCATTATCAATCTCTACAACTTTTCTGTGGAACTCAATTATATATCTCTCATCGTTAAGGCAGCGTTCGTAAGAAACGTTTTCATTCGACAGTTTTTTCTCCGACTTACTTTGCAAATCCGACTACCACAAAAAAGTCTTTTCATTATTCAGCCTAATATGGCCTATGAAACTCACAAATAACGTGGCTTTCTATTGGTAATGTTTTCTTCAAAATCTGTTTTGTATCTCCAGAGATTACCCCCTACAACGTCACAAACTCAGAACGTTACAAACTTTACCTCTTTATAATGTTACCATAGATGAGGCAGGAATACTGTAAATGTATATGTAATATACATATAATACAAATGTATCAAATTAAATATAAGAAATATTCATTGTTTGCGTTTATGAAATGTAAGAAATTAGCGGAGAAAATTCGGAGTGAATGCAGAGTAGATGGTTTGTAACTAATTTCATTTCCCCGCAGTGAGAGCCACTCCAACAGAAAGTTTATTTGGATTATTTATTAAAAAAAATCTTCTATTGTAACACAAAACGGGGATGATTAAAATTCGTCAATGTCAACATACTGGTCTGTGGTCAAACAGTCGCACGGATCACAGATTGTCTGTATGGAATGCATTTATATAGTCAGTTATATACTCTTTGACAAAATAATCTCAATAACATTCAAACCTAAAAATTTAATTAATTATAATCGTACTACGACCAATACTTCTAATAATTATTTAATATACATCTGAAAATTACTATTATTAAAACTGGAAATTAATTAGGTCTATAAACAAGGAAACATAATAAAAATGTTAGTCTGGGTAATTTATTACATTATACAATAAATAAAATAGTTGGTGATTAGTTGATCACTTGAAATGTTCGTAGTACCTATTTTACTAATTATGCGTACCCGAAATAGGTCGTTGATAAGTGTGATGCGTGTGTATTCGGATACAGGCGTTGCGCTGCGGCGTCGCATGTCATTATTTTACTTCTTAATTCGTCATTGTTTGGTTATTGAGCGTCGCGAGCCGCACTACTCCGCTCCCCAAGACCAGACTAGGCCCCTTCGGCAGCAGCTCAAGCCTAGGTCCGTTCCCTCGGCGTGGAGCCCTTGAGTACGCTGCTCGCGCGATACAGTGACACATAATCTTACATCACTGCGACAACATTACACATATCACCTCCACACACGTGCACGCATACACGCTTACACATGCAAGTGGAAGGGTTTTATTTTTTCCCTTATCAAACTGAATTAGTTTAGAATATTATCCGATATGCAAAATATATAAGGGTTGTTGAGGTATGTATGCTTGGTACACATATATTTTTCAACAACTCATATATGTAGGAATAGTTAGCTTAGGTTAGCTAAGACAGGTCGCGAATTGCATGCATACGGCAGCAGCCCAAGCTGAGGTGTGCCGCGCACCCTTGAGCTAGTTGTCAAAATAAAATCGGCTGAGTGCCTTAAGCGCTCGCCTTAGTAGTCCGGTGAAGCTGTTAAGACCTTGGTGGGTCAATGGCGTAGTCATATCGAAAAAAAAAACCGCTCCCCACGATGCATTGTTCTATGTGTGCCTACAAAATGAAGAAGATACAAGATACGTTTTTAACGCCATGTATGTACTTCTCATATACTCTTCTCTAAATCGTTGTTTTTGTTTATTTAGAGAAGAGTATATGAGAAGTACATACATGGCGTTAAAAACGTATCTTGTATCTTCTTCATTTTGTAGGCACACATAGAACAATGCATCGTGGGGAGCGGTTTTTTTTTTCGATATGACTACGCCATTGACCCACCAAGGTCTTAACAGCTTCACCGGACTACTAAGGCGAGCGCTTAAGGCACTCAGCCGATTTTATTTTGACAACTAGCTCAAGGGTGC